>JAULBR010096510.1:0-11659 GCA_032355825.1 Melanodrymia aurantiaca
TCTATCTATCTATCTATCTATCTATCTATCTATCTATCTATCTATCTATCTATCTATCTATCTATCTATCTCTATCTATCTATCTATCTACCTACCTATCTATCTATCTATCTATCTCTCTATCTATCTGTTTAATAGTATACAACACTTGTTGCATATCTTGCAGGAGAGAAGCCTTATGTATGCCCCCAGTGTGACAAGGCTTTTGCACATCAGTCAGATTTGACAAGACACAAAATTATACATACAGGTAATGTGCTTTTTCATTCTTTTAATGTTAGCACTGTTCCTAAATTTATAAATTCTAGAAATTTGTTCTGTTTGCTTTCAAAGATTTCGTTGGTTTGTTGAAGTGTAGGCTTGTTCTAAAAATATTCATTAACTATTCATCAGTTATTTATCACCAAACATATTAATGTCTCCATGATATAACTTCATAGATGCATCTTACTAGTACATGTATTGCAACTACTTGATTGCAACTGATGGCGGGTCTATTTTTTCATATGCATGGTTGATCCGGGTTGTTATTTGGGATATACATATTACATGTGACAAAAGTAAGGACAACCATGTACGTGTTGGGCTTCAAATTAGACTTCAGCTTCTTTTTAAAACTGTGAGTTAAATTTTTTTCTGATGCACTGTTCCCTCGGGTGTGATTCGAGATCCGGGTGCTATTCAAGATTCCGGTAGTAATCATGTATTTATGGCATTCCACTTATTTTCACCATTTCAGGTGGCAACACATTTAATAATCTGGGCCCGGTTGTTCGAATCCTGGGTTAGCGTTAATCCTGAGTTAAGTGCCTAACTATGGGTTAAATTTAACTACTGATTAAAAATTGTTAGTGCTAACTATGAGTTAAATATATCCTAACCCAGCTTTTAACCTGTGATTAGCCAACCCTGTGTTAAGGAATTTAACCCATTGTTAGTGTTAACCAGTGATTCGAACAACCGGGCCCTTGTCTTTAATAGATTGCAAAACTAGCATGTCATCAGGGAATTATATTTTATTTTGGTTAAATGGATTCTTTAAGATGCCAAATTTTGGGTGAGAGGCATTTTTTTCTTCAGATTATACTAAATACTTTTTAAGATCCTTTAATAACACAAAAAACATTTTGGTTCACAAAACTTCATATCATAATATACAATTCCATTGTTCTCCACTATAATCTTCCTTTTAAAATTCACTGATTATACATTTTGTGAATAGTGCTAAACTAATTTCGTAGACGAATGAACAGTAGGTTTACATTTCGTTAAGTTACTTAACTTGGTTGTATATTTCAGGTCAGAAGCCGTATGGGTGTGATGTATGCTCGGCAAGATTTAATGATGCTTCTAGTCGTAGACGCCATGTTAGGGAACATTTAGGAAACAAACCATACAGCTGTTCACTTTGTAAGGAAACTTACAAACGTGCGGGACACCTCCGCGCCCATCTTGGACGGAAGCACACGTTCACAAAAGGCGAATTCCACATTTTTAAGCATGGTAATACATACAGACAGATTGAACTGAGTGGACAAGAAGATGGCAGCGTCGACTGGATGTCACTGGAGAACCAGAAGAAAATTTTAGATCTGATCAAGAAGATGAACACAGGTGATCCTAACATAGTGGTGCAGCAAGTTGAGATAGCTCCCACCATGGCCAATCCAGATGACTGTAGCCACAAACAAGCTTTCCTCGAAGTCGAGGAGTCTGATCTCCAGTTTACAATAGCTGATGGTCATGCTCACGGGATTGGAGACGAGCTTGAAGGAACTAACATACCACTAGAAAAGACGGTTATTTCTATCACTGGAAATGGAGACAGCTCAGGAGCCATTCCTCTTGAGGCGTACGAAATAATAAAAGAACTTACAGGAAATGTAGAAGATCAGCAGGTATTTGAGGTTCATTACCATTCTGAACCAGATACGCCAGACACGAGCCAATCACAACATTCCTCACAGTTCAGTGGATCAGACACAAGTCGGGTTACGTGCAACGAAAGAAGAGCAATTAAGTCTGAACCCATAACAGAATCACACGGTGAATTTGAGAAACAGTTAGAAGATAGACCAGAACAACAGTTTAAATCAACGAGGTCACCTAAAAGTAGTACAAAATCTAACAGTGTATCATCCAGCGAGACCAACCAGATTCCAGGACGATTCAAACAAGAAAATCAATCTGATCCACCTAGACAGAGTGCTAACTTGAATGGTTTGCATGAAACGCACCCTGTTGACTACGTTGATAATCCAGATTTTAACAGTCAAGAGTATTTCAATTGGTTGTCAAGTTTCACAGAACTCTCTAAAGTTCTCCCGATGCCACTGGACAAATCTGTTTTCCAGAAAATCAGTCAAATTCATAAGACTCTATCTGATTTTATGGCTATGCCCTCTGGGGTAATTTCAGATAAGGAGAACTTTCGAGTTTTGATGTTTATATCAAAGGATTTGAACAGCATAATAAATGAACATCTCTCATTCGTGTTACAGACTATGAATGATGATGAGAATCATTGAAGTATTTCAACACTGTTCTCGGTTGTGTTATACGTCATTATGGTTAATGAACATTGAAGTACTTCAACACTGTGGTTTGTGTTGTGTAACAAACTGTGGATGATGAGAATTGCACTATTTCGAAACTTGTCTTCTATTGTATTGCAGATGATTGCTACTATTTAGTCTCAGGGAAACAATTCACATTTAGAAAATCAATTGCACTTAGTGAAAATGTAATTTTGTGCAAAAATGCTAAAATTGGATAAAAAGCAAAACATCACATCCTTGTGTGCAAAATTAAATGTTTGCTCCTTTATCTTACAGACCATTGATGATAGGCAGACTAGTAATACTAGTATTGATATTTATTGTGTACACATACATTAGTCTGTAAATGGTTCTCAATTTGTTGTGCTGCATATTGGAATGTGTTGTACTGGAAATCAATTTATTTGTAATGTATTATTTAAAAATAAATATTATTTATTACATAAACATATTGCTGTTTCAACTGATAAGAAATGTTTTTGAATATACGATTTATTACCTCAGCAGGCATTCTAAGCGGGGAAAATGAGAACTTATCAAACATTGGTATAACATTTTATTTCGATTCTGTTGCTAAAATCATTCCAGCCACTGACAGGAACATTACTAAAATATATCACAAATAGTAAATATGACATCATGCGCATCATGTAGTAGTTTATCAACGATAAACGTAGATGTTCGATGTCTTGTTATGCATCTATGTCGGATCATATCCAGACATCTACCGTTGGAGGACTAATCATGTAGAACTACCCTCAATCTGCTTTCTTTTCATCATTACTGTACATAAATAATGGTTTCACACTGAAATGTCTGGAATAATAAATAGAATATTAAACGGACTACCATGTAGTCAAGTTTCAGTTCCTCATGAAATAATTTTCATTATTAGGGTAGATAAATATAACCAAGATTTTCTGGTGCTAGATAATTTTTATACCTGGGAGTGTCAACAGATACTGCACAACATCATTAATTTATGCAAATCCTCTGTACTTGGCTAGCACCAACCAATTGACCAAATGTTTAAAGTTATATGAGAATGACTCTCATTTTGAATGCATGTTTGATGGAAACATGTTAATTCCAGCCAGGGCTTTCCATAAAAAAAAGTTTTTGTCTAAAACATTCTGTCTGCAAACAATTGCATCTCTATGGTATTTTCTAACAATACCGGTACCAGTAAAAACAACACGTATATTTGGAAAATATTTTTTAATGCAATCAATGAAGTGTATTTTATAGATATATATTAATTTCTTGTTACGCCATTCAAATTTAGTTTGTTGGATTACAATAGGTAGCAAAAGCAAATGGTTTATAAGTAAAGTTTGTTTAACAACACCACTGGAAAACATTGGTTATTAATCACCAGTTATTGGATGTCAAATGCATGGTTATATCAACACTTGGTCAGAGGAAACCTGCTGTTGCCACAAATGCTTCTCTTACCGAATAACAGCTAGGGATCTTTTATGTGCACTTTCCCCATCTATAGACAGGATAGCACACACCACAGCATTTGATGGACCAGTCATGGATCACTGGTTGGAATGGGAAATAACCCAACATGTCCACTAAGGAGGATAATATCTGTCAACCCATAGAACCTCGGCAGATGCTCTTGCACTGAGCTATGCTGCACTCCCTTGGTTTAACGGAGTACATAATTTTGGTTAGTTGCAGCCTATGGTAATACACCATGAAAACAAGTTATTATCTTTGTGTACCTTGGTATTGGGTAATACAATCCTACTCTAGAGATAGAATGACAAATAAAAATAGTTTTGAACAAAATGAACGTAAATAATTTGATTTAAACATTGTTTAAAGTCTTGGTATTTTTCTGTATCAATTTGAGTTACAGTAACAAATAATGAACAATTCAAAATTAAATAAAAATACATTTCATATATTTTGTTTTTGACACTGAAAAGTTTGTTTAAAACAACATTTTAAATATCAGTGTCATAGACTATACCATAAGCTGGAAAATAAAATAAATAATATTCATCGTTTATTGGGCAACCTGTAATCCAATAAAATAAATAAAAGGACATCAACTCAAGGAACATTAATTTTATACAACAGTATTCAAAATTTAAAAATCAAATATGTGCACACCACAAACAGTGAATTATCACAGATAATATATACGGTAATTATTAAAAATGTCCAGTAAGCTTTCATTTGCACATTTTGAGTCAAACCATGATCCTCGGTCTGCATTAATTCATTTATATTACATGTACTGATATAATATTATGTACAGGCTTGTAATTGGAAATTAAAACTTCAAACACTGAGTATGTTATACCAACAACAAAAATTCCAGTAAACACTAACAAACATAAAACCATGTTCTCACATTGTCGGTCAAAAAGCAAGTGCAGATGAAGGTAATGCATAGAGTATATTATTATTATTATTATTATTACAAGTGTTCATTTTATATATACATGTATTTATTAACTTGATTGATAAAAAACCTAGATGCTTTCCAACTGATGGTGCAATTACCATAACATGGTAATGAGTCAATGACTAAACAATGTATTATGTTCTAGTATCAAAAGCAATAGGGAACATTTCTCTAACAGAAAGCAGCATTGTAAGCGCCAAAAGTTTTGTAACGTTGATGATGTTGGATATTCTTAATATTATGGCATCAACATCACAATAACTTTTGGCATTTCCAACCTAGGTTGCCTCTGTCGGGTAAATGTTCTTTATTATTTGTGACAGCATTCTATTTTTAAAATCATGTTTACAATTTTAACTGCCTAATGTGAAATGCATTTTTGAAAGAAATGCAATTACAATGATCATGAATATTGATGCTGAAAACTGAAAAATCGCAATACTAAAGTACATTTACATGTATTTAAAACTAATAAAAGAGGTAACACAAAACATCTGATATTAACATCTTTCCATTTATGAGATCGAATATGAAGAACATGAAGGCCAATGTGTATCAATACATATTATATCCTATATTATAGGATATTTGTGTACTGATGTCAAATTACATTTCATTCAGGAAATTCCAGAAGGATATCTATCGGTAATTTATATTTTCACGAGAAAATCCTCAAAATAGAACTAGGAACTTTTTACAAGAAAAAATAAACATGTTATTTGACAACTATACACAAATGTTCAGAACTTTTGTTTCATTTAACTGTACATACAATTTTTTTTATACAAAAGTGCATATAAAAAGCTTCTTTTAAAAAACATTTCTCCATTCTTCAGCTATTACATAACAGTAGAAGGAGCAGTGAATCCAGTAAAGATTCGAAATGATATTTTTACTTAAGTGAAAATAAGAGCTACATGTATCATCACATAAGGAAAAATATTACTATTATTTTCACTAAAATACATGTACATTATTTCATTCGAACTATACTAATTTCTTTTATACATAGCACAATTTTTTTTTAGAAATTTCATCCACAGGATGAAGCTATGTAAGTGGTTTTATGCAAATGAATTAGTACTACATCAACGACACCATATGTATATGTATGGAGTTAGTTTTGTCACTGGCATTGATGTTACACATTTGAAGTAGCTAAATTGATTAGATTGCTAAACTAATGTTTATAGATACATTTTAAAAGGCAGTGTAAATTTATTGTCGGCTTTTGCAAACTAAAAATATTGAATAATTTTGAAAAGAAATGAAATAGTCACTTTCTCAAGTAGAAAAGATACCACTGGAACATATTGATTATAAATCAGCGGTTATTTGATGTCAAATGCATGGTTATATTGACCCTTAGTCACAGAGGAAACCCGCTGCTGCCACATAGGCTACTATTCTTAAAATAACAGCAAGGGATCTTTTATGCACACACCACATAGACCAGTCGAGGATCACTGGTTGGAATGGGAGATAACCAAACAGGTCCTGTGAGGATAGAACCTTCGATTCATCGAGCATCAGGCTGAGCTATGCCCCGCTCAAACTAGAAAAGTGCACACAATTTGGTATTTTCAGCTAATTTTACAATAAAATGGCTATGTATGTTACAAGTTTCATGTCAACTGTTACCAAAGTATTTGAAACTGGATATAACCAATTCTATTCACCTAGACGTTCATGCTGGATCTGAGTTAACAGTCCATTTAAGACCTTTAACTTAGATAAGAATGGCAAGTCTACTAAAATCAATACCTGGTACTCATATTTAATATCACATTTGATAAGAATAGAATCTTGATCAACGATTGATTCAGCCACATCCTTTTTTATATAGCACATTTGCCAAGAATGTGGAAAAATCTATGATGGATCTCCCACTTACATGTATATGGCATGTTCTAAATTAATCTAAAATCTTTTGTTGATCTATCCACACTCCTACTTACAGGTTGGATGAATGTGAAATATCTATGATGGAGTCTGCAACACCTATACTAATAGTGAGCAGTGGGTTGTCTAACATACACAATACGCAGGGTGCAATTTGTTTTTAAAATTGTGATTAGCAGTTTGTTTTACTGGATAGTGAATGGAAAAGCAACTACTGGAATTTGATTAGCACATATAAAATGAGTAATAACATTGTATCGTGATCGCAAAATTTTGCCTCGCTGTTTGCGATGCAAACCCAGTCATTTTGCAGCATGATATGCGTAGTGGCACAGTCTGGGAGGGTGTTGGCCCAAATGTGTACATATGCAAAAAAGAACCTGTAACTTGATGTACAATCTCAACAAAAGGCAAAGATCAAAGTGTGTTCTAGAATAAAGATATGTATATCTGTGATAAAGAATGCCAATTGAAATCCAGTATTTTTACACACTTTACATTCCCTTCTAATGTCCATGACTGAAATTTGGGATAATATAAGTTGTAGAAGCACCAAGAATGGTTTAATGTACCCTCTTTAGAGCATACAGGCGGTACATAAAAATCCATATACACCCAACAGATTTATCTTGCCGACATGTTCAACTCACTTTAAGAAAAATAACCATCCTTATAAATAAATCTGCAATGCAGTTGGCAGTTCAGTGACACCACACGGATGCAAAGAACTCATATTTGTGGAGCGATTGAAAATCTGACATCATATCAGAATGTTGATGATTTAACACTCAGAACTCGGACAAAATCTTCCAAAAATAACACTATACACAAGCAGTTTTATTTTACAACAGGTTGAAATTGCGTATTTCATTGTTAAAATAATTATTGTTTCGCTGGAGTGATGAGAACTGTTAATTTTATTTGGTTTACAACAGGAAAAATTGAAACAGGCAGGGTATAAGAGAATTCGACTACGCCTACGCAGGGTATAAGGCCCGCTTTCCATTAACGGGATTTCGCAAACGAAAACGCGTTTTATCGATATAGTGCATTTACACTGTACCCTTTCCATACATGCGAAATCGCATATATGGAAATGGTACAATGTAAATGCTCTATATCGATAAAATTGCACGTGTTTTTGCATTAATGGAAAGCGGGCCTTAGAGTAAATAACCAATGGAATTCAAGTATTTTACATGAAGGTGAGATAAGACCAGTTGGGCATTATATGCATCCTCATCTGTAAACATGCTACATGCATTTAGTTGGTGCTCCTGTAAATCTTAGATATAGGACTAAGTAATAAAAAAGCTAGTTTAAAACACGACGTTGATAAGCACCATGTGCTATAGGTGGATCATGGAACATGTGGTTACCCATGCCATTGACTTCAGGGAGAGCAGGCATGCCTTGGTTAGGATCAACAAGTGGTGGAACATCACCATCGTTTGGTATTATAGGTCTTTCCTTTTGGGTTGGTGATGGTGGTGGATCGGGATTGTATATTAGCTTATGACACAATGGGCAGCGGTCCTGAACATACAACCACTTTCTTAGACAGACGGCGTGAAAATAGTGTGAGCAGCGAGTCACTCGAGCACCTCCTTTTAGATCTTGATAGCATATTGCACACACATCATTGAGCTTGTCTAGTTCCTCCTGTGTAGCTGTAGGTAGGGAATTGATTTTCTTCACAGCTGTTCTTCGCTTCATAAACACTTTCCATCCTTCCCTGGCTTGCATCCAGATATTAAAATAAACATGTATACACATCATGATGGCACGTATTGCTCCACCAGACTCAAAACACATGATCCACACACCATTGCAGAACAAAAATATTCCAAACAAAAATTCCACTGTGTTGCCAGTTGACTGCACATAATAGACATAGTCATCAAGTTTCTCCCAAAATTTGTCTCTATGTGCATCGACTATAAATAAAATGTACACAAGCAAGCATATAAATACTTTAAAAATAACTTCGATGCTAAATGCGGTTACTGCAAGAAGCCAAGTGCTGATAGTAAATCGACTCCACAAGTATGTGAGAAGACACAGTGGAAATACGGTTAGAAAGACACACATCATTAGCGCTCTTGCATGACGTAATAGATTCATGTTCCTGGAAGCACTTAGTGACATTAACAATGGATTCACCATATTATAAACAAAATGCAATATTGCTGTAGACAGCAAACAAAAATTACGGTACAGCTGCGTTAAACGTTTTTCTGGATAGAGACCTGTCAAGCCTGTTTGCAAAGCTAGAATAAAAAACAAAATGGCTGACACTGTACCCATGTTGCGATCCTCCTCAGTATCTGAGCCAATACAAAAGGCCATGAACAGACCAATATAATGAGTCACGAAAGACACTATACTTGTTGTCCCCAACAGGGACACTACATTCTCACAACTTCTTATTATGATCTGTTGAACCATGTCGATGGATAATGACCACGACCAATAGTCGACTATTCCTGTTACAATATAGTGCTGGTACATCATGTACAGGATATGGCTGGCCACTTGATACAGAACACGAGACACACAATATACTCTTAGGACTGTTGGCAATCTTATTCTGACCCAGTGGTCTTCAACATAACTTTGGATTCCAACCACATGAATTGTATCTGCTGCCAGCTTGTAAGTCCTTATCAGTGTAATAAATATTTCATAGAGAGAATTAAATAAATCAGATATTAACTGCATCATTGGTAAAATAAGGGACACCAGCGGCGACCAGAGAAAAAAATGAAAGTCTCTGTAAACAGCAAGAAATGTCAATGGAAAGGTTAGTGATATATGGATAATCATTTGAATCAGGAATCGCATGCTGTTGTTATTTTCACTCTGCTGGTATGAGTTACGGTTTGTCCGCAGTAGTATAAAAAGTTGTGAAAGACTAAGTTGATAGAAGACATGAGAAAAAAATAGATATGGATTAGCTGTCACAACCTCCAAAAAAGTCCTTGGTTCCTCGTATGGTTTTTCCTCAATCTTTTTAAGTTCCATGGTGTATGCTTCATTAACATAATTAAAGTTAATCCTCTGGGATACGACCAAGACAGCAAATGACACAATATAGCTGTAAGTGTCAATCAACTGTTTAATATCAAGGAAGAAAACAATCACTGCAATACAACAGCCTGAAAAGACAAAAAATAATAATGTTAGCTTATCAATCTTCAACATCAAGAAACAAAACCCCAGCAGCATGAAATTTTAAAACATCTACATGTACCAGTCCAAGGGTTTTTCAATCTAGCAATGATTAAAATATTATTACCCCATATTTGACAGACAACATTGAAAAATATATCTTTAATTAAATACAATGTATTTAAGTGCATCTAATTAGTATTGTTTAAGGATTCGAATATTGCAGGTTTCACTAGTTGTTTTATGGTAAAAGCTGTCAGATATTTTTGCGCGTCACACAGATAGGTACAAAATCCATATCTGACCACTAGGTAATGTTCCCACTTGTGTAACTTTAACAGTACCATAATTTGGTTGTCACACCTTGGGCATTTTTCATAGATTGAACTTTAGTTATAGTTTACCTCATTCAATTTGCTATTGAAATTAACTGACAAAAGTTTACACTCTGATTAATATAATTCATGGAGAGATCAAATGTATGCACCGCCGGATGTTGATTTATCAACAGGTAGCCCCGAAAACCAGTATATTTTAAGTTGCACCAGTCTACTGTAGTACGTGTGTCACGTGACCATATCGAAGCAGACATAACTTTGACAACTCTATCTTGTGTATAAATTCTGCGGCGTATTTACGTATGTAATTTTATTGTACATCATTTAATATGTTGCCATGTAGGTCCCTACAGTGCGAAATGATCGTTGTCTGCACTGTGCACACTCGATACGAAAAAACAACCTACTTGTTTTTCGTAATTTTTGAAGATCGTTGGTGTTGCATTTGTGTTCACTAAACAAAATAACAATGATGTCAAAGTTCATGTATGCACCATTTCATTGTAAATAAGCAATCTATAAATAGACCGCCATTCGGGGCAGCCCGTCAAGCGTTTTTTCACGATACTTGAATTTCTAGTTTCTCTAAGGGACATTGATCAGAGCTTATGTCATCATTCTCTAAGGGACATTGATCAGAGCTTATGTCATCATCTTACATGGACAAGCTCTCGAAATTCTGACTATTTTGCGACAGGACATAATTGCTGTTTTAAAGAACATACTGGAATAAGCCTAAATATATTGAATGGCAACGTTCAGATTACTTTAGTTGATGGAGTGAGGTGTAGCTCAGCGCAAGAGCGTCCGCGTGAGGTTCTTTAGGATTATATTGTCTGTCGAAAACGTGTAAATAATATCATTTGTTTGTATGATTGTATCTACTTTCAGTGCTCAAGGCAGGAAAACATGTTTAGAAGGAATACAGAAAGCATTCAGCAAAAAATATCTTGTTGATTTCCTCTCTGACAGGTATGAACTGTGAACTGTTGTTAATAGTGCTTTTAATGTAAATTCAATTTTAAAATACCTGCTCTTGACAACATGTAGATACTGCACCACAGTTCTCTTCTAATCTTCATACATGTTGTAAGTGTGACATTGTCTAGGACATTGAAGAAGAAACCTACTGCAGCCACACTAGATACATGTGTTATTTGTCATTTATTCTCAATGCATATTTTGGGAGGTTCTAGAATTTTTTTTAATTTCACTTGCCATGGGACCAGTGGATTTGAAAATTCACTGTCCCAACTTTTAAATAC
>JAULBR010096521.1:0-11658 GCA_032355825.1 Melanodrymia aurantiaca
GTTTGTAAAATAAATAGTAATTAAAAAATTGGCGGGAGCCGCCATTTTGTAACAATGAGACTGCCCCTTTAAAGAAAACGCAGCTCACACTGCAATACAGAATATGTATACCAATCAGGCCTGTCTACTTCCCGGGAAATTCATTTTTCTACGTAGCGGTACTAAGAAAAATAGGTTTGTCTACTTCCCGGGCCGACACCCTTGGTCACAGAGGAAACCCACTGCTGCCACATAGGCTACTCTTCTTCAAGGGATTTTTATGTGCACTTTCCCACAGACAGGCTAGCACATACCATGTGGCCTTTGATAGATCAGTCATGGATCACTGGTTGAAATGTGCTGACTGAATGCATAATAAGCATTATCTAGTAAAAAAATAAGTACATGTACATGTATATATTTTGCTCTACATGTATACCATTAGACTAATTTTGGTGACCAATTTAACCAATGGAAGTGTATGCTCCCACAAAAAGCAAAGCAAGTCACCAGCGTGGATTTATTTGTTTCATTACAAATACATATACATGTACACTAGAAAAAACAGATTTGTCACTTGGATTTTTTCTTAGTCAATTTGGTCCTAAAATGCAGGGAAAAGGGAGTTTATTGAAAGATACCACTGCAGCATTTTGATTAGTAATCGGTGGCTATTGGTAGTCAGACATGTATATCGAAAAATGGTCTCAGAAGAAACCTGCTGTCACCACATACATGTAGGCTACTTTTACCTAATGAAAGCAAGGGGTCTTTTATGTACACTTACCCACAGACAGGATAGCACACATCATGACCTTTGATGAAACAGTCTTGGATCACTGGTTGGAATGTGAAATAGCCAAACTGGTCCACAAATGCAGGAAATAGCATCTAATACTAACTACATGTATACCTCAAGTTAACATTTCTATGAGAGCTCATTTCTGATGTCACTAGATAGACAAGATCCACATATAAACCAGATTTTGGGAACGCAGAAGAAGAAGAAGATAAACCAGATTAATATTGTGACATGTTCTACCCACGAATACGCACCCTAGCGCATGTTTTCAGAGATTAAATTTCAAGAATGACTTTTTATATCAATCAACAAAATCACTCTCGCAGTAGTCATTATGAAGTTATTGTGTCTGCAAAAGCTAAATGTTTCCTGTTAGTTGACATTGTCTCCAATACTGAGTAATGAGATTATCCACCTCATGACTAATATAAACACAAACACAGTTTACAACTTCAGTTGTTAACACTTAACACCTTCTGGTAGACAAAATAATATACGTTGGATGATCATTGTTTGAAGTCGCTCTGTCACCAATGATGACACACCCACTGTTATTGATTTACTAGTTTATAAAACATCGAGACATTACCGTATATTATTGCAAGTATATAATTATGTACAAGTACACTCTAACCAGGTAAATAATTAGTGCTTATAAATTTCGCAACTAAACTTTGTGTATGAACGATGCAAAATGTATACATGTGTGCACACAAAATCTGACCTCTAAAACTTTGCAAAGACGGAGTGAAAGAGATTTTCAAAATGTGTCATTTCTTCATGATGTGAGATTTGCTTTTTTGACATAATATTATTACAATGTACATGTATATAATCTTCTTCTTTTCGTTCCTTCTTGTAATAATATCACAGGGAGATGTTAGCTGCCAGGATGACATGTATATAATTAATTTATGTGAGATTTTAATTTGTCAGTGTTGACTTAAAACAAATAATGTGCTTTATATATTACAAAATGTTTTGTTTTCAGGTATGGTTTTGGAGATTGTCGCCGGCCACTTCATGAAAGTGCCGTAGTAGTTGAAGAGATTGTTCACCAACAGATGGCGTCACTGGTGAGAATTCAATACATATTGTCTTGCAATCATTTACTTGATAAGTTCCAGAACTATAATATGTTGTATATTACTAATTAGATGAATTTACAACACTAACCCTATTTGTACCATAATGATCCTACAGTGTATGTAATGCTGACCTATTTATACCATGCACAATCTACATGTATGTTTAAACATGCTGACTATTTTTTCAATGATGATCTCGTTTTACCAAACCAAAACTATTTTTTTTACCAATTCTACTATTATTTACTCTATTTACTCCATAGTCATTCAAACATTAAACATGTTCTTAAAAATATATCCATGGAAAGTGTTGTATGAATGACACCAGTTGTTTGATCTTTCAGCTACAGCAAGCTTCTGATGTGGCGATCACTCGATGCAGTCGATTCATTGGGATGGAAGATTTCCTCTTTCTGATGCGCAAAGACAAGGTAAAGCGACATCTGGGGTCCTGAAATATATTTAGGAAATACTGTTAAGTTACACTCTGATGATAGAGATGTCAGTATGAGATTTGTTCATAACACACACAATGTGGGAGATATCTTTTGAAAGATCATGACTATGCAGATGTCGCAGATGAGTTGTTTGTGAATGTATGTCAGTGATTTTGTTAGACCTACATGTAGGGGTGTCATGATGTGGGAAATTGTAATACAATATACAGTGAAACCTGTCTTAAGCGGCCACCTAAGGGTGTAGCAAAAAGTGGCCTCTTAAGACAGGTGGCTGCTTAATACAGGTCATAATACACCAAAGTTGATGATATGGGAGAATATTATAGTGACCCTTTAAGACAGGTGGCCGCTCAAGCAGGTTTGACTGTATATATATATATATATCTTGATGGCGATATGCTTTTCATGTTAAACTGTTTCCGTCACAAGAGAAAACGTTTAGTTCCAATTTATGTAACATGATGATTAATATGAATCAAAATTGAAGTCATGACACAAGCTTAATTACATATTTTTATGCAAATACATTCCAACATGTATATATATAGTAAGTATCTCGAAACGGCTATCCTGAATTGATATAATTATTGTATGATAGAAATGTATCAATACGATGCTGTATTGCTGTATTGTTACAACTCTAATAGCAATTAAACAAATAAACTGTTACTAAAATATCCTTGAACTGCAATACTTGCCAATTATTTATTTTTATATATACGTACATGCAATTATTTTATCAGGTGTATTTTTCCTATTGTTATACACTGATTAATTAATATGTACCGGTATATCTACTGTTTTTCACCCATAGTGTTTTGCATTTTGAGTAATTGATGTTATGTTGTACATGTATAGGTCAAGTTATTGCGTCTGCTGCAGTACATGGAAGTGAAAGATGCTAAAGCTGCTGCTTTGAAGGGAGTGGATGAGGAGGAATCTACTGAACAAGGTACATATACACTCATAGTCATAGAACCTGAAAAAGGTTCAAGCTTGTACAGGTACATGTACATGTATTATCATTTGAAATATGCAGGCAAGTGAACAACAGCTCATGTAGAACTATTTTGTGGGGGTTAGTTGTACTGTTTTTATGGTGATTATTATGGTGAAGCTGGAAATGTGAGTAAAGATTCTACAACGACCTTCTCCACATTTGGTTTTTGGTGAAATGGCCTGAAATGCTTTTTCTATGCAAAATTTTGTTGTTTTTTGTTGTTGTTGTCGACACGTCACATAAATGGCATTTTACACAAGCTATGATGTACACAGGTACAACTGTAATTTTTTTAAATGTAGCAGATTTGTTTAATTAAAATTTGCTGAGCATAGCAAAGATTGCAACTGTATTAGATGTACATGTACCAATACCGTACAGGACTAGAAATGGCCATTTATATACACAAGAATGCTAATTTGTATTTGCAAATGTAACATTTAAAACTGGTTGCACT
This sequence comes from Melanodrymia aurantiaca, assembly GCA_032355825.1. Lineage (NCBI taxonomy): Eukaryota > Metazoa > Mollusca > Gastropoda > Neomphalida > Peltospiridae > Melanodrymia > Melanodrymia aurantiaca. Next base: position 3,785 of record JAULBR010096521.1, read on the forward strand.
TGATGCCTGCTGTATAACTTGTGAGTGAATGTAACGAAGGAATCATTTCTAACCCCGTTATAGTTTTTTGTATGATTATATTACATGTATTATATATTGAAATAACTGAATTGCTAATAAAAGATACCATTCCACTTTGTATGTATTTTATTTGATCAGGAGAGAAGAACCAGCAACCCACGGGGAAGAGACGCAAAGTCTGCTATGAATTCTTGTCTTCCATTGACGGAACAGGTACAGGATAAATATGAACATTGCACTTAATCTACTACATATTGCTTACATTCAAACAATACATACATGTAGACTATAATAATTGTACTTAATCTACTACATGTTGCTTACATTCCAACAATACATTGACTATATTTATGTCTTGTGAAATAACATTGATTTTATTTAGAGAAAATTATCAAGTTGATATTTTCACAAGTATCTAAATTAGTCAGACTAATTTTATAGTCCTAAATTTACATATCACACTAGAAACTTCTCTTCTTTTTCTTCTGTGTGAGGTTTTCGTTGCTCCGAATATCTATATCGGGAGTGAATATCTGTATGTGTTTCTGATCAATAGCCTAAAATTAATGAAGAATTTCATGTGTTTATTATAAGTATTGTAAACCGTATTAATATTGCGACTTTTTGTTGTTGTTGCGAATACGCCCTTAAGTGGATGTTTGCGATGTGTAAATTGTTGTGAACGACCATCGCCATATTTCAAGGACTGTATAAGCTGTAAAATTATGCTTGCTTATAAATTTGGAGAATTGAGATTGGACGAGTATTATGCAAAAATTTAATTTTCCCGGTTTAAAGTAAATATTTGTTCCCTGCAGGAGAATTGCTGGCTCTGTTTGACAAGGATCGTATGGATCACATAAAGCATGAACGACTCGTGGTTTGTATGTCTTTCAAAATTGCCACCCAATAGCCAAATGTATTTTTTCGTGCTGGGGTGTCGTAGAACATTCATTCATTCATTCATTCATTCCTAATAAGAGATTCATTATAACAGTTTTTGCACATTGTTGCTAAAAATCCATTTCTGATTATACTTAAGCAAACTTTTATATGTGATACTGAAATGATAAGCAAAATATGTAATAATTATTCACTCATGTATGCAATTATAACTGTTGCCTGTCATCAAATAACTGGGTGGAACCAGTTTTGGTGTATTTTGTCAACCAATTTATTATATTTTAAATTTAAATATTAATTTTAAATGTATTATTTTATGTGATATATCTTATAGAATGTAAATATTATCAGCTGCAGATATTAAGATAGGGATGACTTTTATTGCTTTCAGAGAGCTGAATTACAATCAAGGGCTATGGATACCCAGCAATACTTGGAGTTTTCCGAGGCACGACAGACCAGCTTTAGTAAGTATTACATTTTTATCATCCATTAGAGGCTTTTGCAGGAGACATCGTTGACCTAATAAATTGATATCTGTTATAATCTTGATAGGTCTACAGACTGTTTTTTGAGTGTCACCAAGACGGTTCTAAACATGATGTCACAACGTTGTTGCAACTGTTATGATGCTATGCATTTAAACTAAACATTGCAAGTGTACATTTCCATTTAATTTCTGATGATAATCATCCTAATTAGACGTAATGATAATGAATGATAAAAAGAATACCCCCGTCATGCCTTGTGATATCAGTTCATCAACACTTGTTGATAAAAGTATAAGGCGTATCATAAAATATTGTTTGTTTCCGGTTACCCGACCAACCCTAAATCTGTTTTCGTATGTCCAAATTTTTTTTTAATATAACAGCAATTTCCACGAAAACATTCCAAAGCTATTAACACCTATCAACACCTATTTAATATCCATAAATAAAATTATTTTCCAAAATAAAATGTTTTTCCTACCTACATACCCTATATTTTTCCAACATGTAATAGGAAACTAGTAACTTTTCTTTTTCGGCCTTACTATTCTACACTAACACAACACATATCTAACTGTGTCTGCCTGGGCTGTTTCAGGTCAAATGGCCTATTTCCCTCAGTAGACAATAACATGTTTTATACACGTTGGTGTTTATAATGTTCCTATAAACCTATTCAGTGGTGCTGAAACATTGAAACCATCAAAAGTACATTGATAGCATGACTATAGTTTCAAGAATTTGACTAATCACACTTCATAGCACAACCTGAGTTGTATCTTGTATTTTGTTTAATAGTTTTGTAATATTTGTTGACATTGTATGCATAAATTAAAGCAATGCTTTTTATATTACTTTAATTTATGCATACAATGTCAATTAAACATTAATGCTAATATAATTTTTCGCATTAATTGCAGAATATACAGTATTATTTGAACTATATTAGGCACATTACAGAGTAGTAATACAAACCGGTTTATGTTTCTTGCATGGTGGTGAATCGGCTCCTTCTGGATCTGGGTGTAGAATGAGAAACTCTGAAACTAAACAGGCAAATGTTTGTAATATCATTGCAGAAAGACTGTGCGAGGAAAATAGAAAGAACTTTAAAAATTAGTATCCACATGTAAAGAGTAATAAAATACCAAGGCAAACATAAGTAGTCTATTATGTACACATAATTGAGTAACTTAATAACGACATCAAACACAGATGTTTCCCCCAGAGCCATAATGCCGACCACTACTCCTAATATGTGTAACTAAGAGATATGATTTAGTGTAAGAACCTTGTATTGGGATTAAATCAATAGATGGCCCGTGTTTTAATTGCCTGGTGTGGAAATCGATTGTCACTAGAAACACTTGTGAAACTTACAACATCTCAAACACAAGTAATCAAACCTCCGACAGGTAAGTAAAACACTTCCCCAATACCTGAACATGTACGAGTGTGTCTAGAGCCATTATTTTGAAAACAGTCCGAGGACATAAACTTATATTGTATCTGAAAACATTCTAGTGAACAAGCCTGAAATAGATACTAAGTTAGAAAAATCACATTGATTTATTAATTATCACCCATCAGATTTCAAACACTTGATAAATTCAACGTGATTTTCAATCAGCAGAAAGCGATCTTTCCCAGACATGATCACATGACATTACTTCATGGCTCGAAATTATCTAATTGTATGACATGCACCAGAGCATGCCAATGTTTGTCATATTTGTGAGTGAATGCAACGTTTAAAAGTTAGTGAATGCCTTTATTTACTGTTCATCTGTGCACAGCGTACAATCTACTAGTAAGTAGTGTATTAATTTTTGAGATGAAAATAATCTTTTTTTTTCTTTATTTTTAACCGATGGGAAAGAAAATAAAAGATATACTGTAATCAGCAAAGGGGAAGTAATTTGATGGTACACAAACAGACCTTGCGATTCGCTGCTGTAATCGACAATGTTGCTAAAGATGTTGCAAAATTAATTTGTGATGGCATTTTGTTTTGGCTTAAAAATGTCTATTTCCATGCCATTCAGAATTCTGCAATTGATTCCTAATAGTCGACTGAAGTATTCTGAATGTTACCATTCAATATTGTTTGTTGTTTTCCAGTAATTTCTTTAAAACTGTCAGCGCAATGCTGTGGCAGAACTAGTTTGTGATGGCAATCTGGTGTCCTCGCAAAATTGTCATAATTTTGAGAACTCAACAAAAATGAAAACTATTTGCAAACTTACTTAACTCAGAAAATGCCGGAGAATCAACTTTATTCCAAATTGCAAGATTTTCACCTGAAAAAACATTTAATTGTGGACACTTTATAAAGCAAAATATAACTGTTACAAACTATTAACTAAAACCACACAAATATACATTTGATTTGTCCAGACAGGTACTGCATACCACCATAAAACGTTTCTCCAAATACCACTCGTCAATAGTTGTTAGAAGTATGACATATCTCAGATCAAGTACGTCGGGAATTAATGGGATATGGAAAATACTTACTTTATGATTGGATAAAGTGCTTGTCTGGCCAAATCAAATGTATATATTTTAGTTAAAAGTGATCAGTCATATTCATTAATAGAGGGTTCAATTTATATATGAATGAATTAGGTTCGATTATACTATGGGTCAAAATAGAATCACATATTCATCCTACAATTCTAGAAAAGGTCAACCGTAGGTTTATAAATTGCAATAATCATATTTAAACATGGGTGGGGTGGGGGGGGAGGGGGGGTGGGGGGTGGGGGTGAATCTTATTAACTGAGCTAAGATTTGATTTAGTAAGTCAATTCCTTAAGACTTATGTCAAAACTACACTTGGATAAATACAACAAAAAACATCCGTTTTTGCTTAAAAATAATATATTTAAAAATATAATATATAATTTACTAGTTTGTGGGTCGAGTATAGCTATATATGGCCAGGGTGCGATTCAATTGTAAAATAACCTATTTGATTGTAATATAAATTTACCAGTTTGTGGGTCGAGAATAGCTATATACGGCCAAGTTGAGATTTCATAAAACTGCATGTACCTCTTTCCCTCCTCGCTGTCATGGTAAACCTGACAATCAAAGCACAATTATTACACTCATCAATATACAAAGTATTGGTCAAAACCAAACTATTGCTAAAACCATGTAGCAGGTTCCATTTTATCGAATCCCAAACGTATTAATTAACCCAATGTAACCTAAAGATTTTGTCAAAATTATCAACACTTTAAAAATGGGACAAAATATTGAGTCACATAAATAAGTGGAGTTGAAAGAGTCGTAAAACAACTGCCTAGAGTACAGCCTCTGTATCAGACTCTCTTTGGTTTGGAAGGGGGAATAATGAATAGATGTGGGCAATCAGACCAAATATTGACCTGAATAGGTTTCACACTGCATGTCAGCCTCTGTATCAGACTCTCTTTGTTTTGGAAGGGGGAATAATGAATAGATGTCGGCAATCAGACCAAATATTGACTTGAATAGGTTTCACATGTTAATAATTTGAAGAATACAAAACCTATTTGAAAATAGAAAATGTTCGCTGGTTCCAATGGATGCTTGCTCACCTGCCAGAATATAAAGTGAGACTTGATGAGGTTCTTCACGGTCGGATTGCTCCACACATCGCGGTTCAGCACCTGGCACGGAAACTCCTGTACATTCTGAATGTTCACCATCAACCATTTGTTTTGATTCGTCCCTGCATCACGAGCCTGCAAAATGTACATATATATATAGAGGGTATTAACCAAGCTTAAATTTCATACTATGTTAACAACAATGAGCAACAATTATCATATTAAAATCTGGCATCAGAGTAATTTGATACGCAGGCCTTTCCCCAGGATTTTTTTAAAGCACTTACATTTTCAAAATTCAGAAATAATACTATAATTTTTGGTAACATCCAGGAGTGAAAATTGAATAGATTGTACATTATACATTGTACAGGGACAAACAACTGAATTTAAGGCCCTTACAAAGCCAGTTTAATAAATCAATGCGCTTACAATTCCCTTAAAATAAATCAAAGCGCTTACTTAAACAGATAAGGTGTAGGGGCCTTATGGCTCTGGGGAAACCTCTGGATCATACGGTTGTAATAATTACTCTACTTATTACGGTTACATGTACATATAATAAAACCTCCACTAAACACTCATCTGTCTTAAGACATTGATGCGAACAGTACATTTTGTTTTAAAATTTAGTTTTTCTTCCTACTTTGTCTGAAAACAATCGGTACTCAATAATAGTAAATATTACTGAATTACAATACAGCTGTTTAGTGAGACTGTGATTCACGCAAACTTTTTCATGTGGAAGTTAATCCACTTACATTACGAAATGTTCAACTATTTCATGTGGAAGTTAATCCACTTACATTACGAAATGTTCCTTTAAATGTCAAGTCAATGGGTGGACGGAAGAGATCTTCTAATGTTTTCTTCTTGGAAGGTAGACCTGTCTTTACAAACTGCTCTTGTTGTCCTACAAACAATGAATTTATTACATTATTACAATTCACTGAGGAACAATCATTTCAGATATAGACAGTGACTGACATTTGTAAAATCTAATAATAGTTAATTGTAGCAGATATCAAATATAAAAATAATTGCAGAATTTTTTATATCACATACTGTGCTTGTTTGATAATCCAAAGTACGTAGAATTCAGTATCTCTTTAATTAATTAGCGGCCCAGATGGACAATAAATGGGATGCAGTTAACCAGATCACATGGCTATGTAAACAGAACCATTCAGGGACTATCAGTGTTTATAAAAGCCAGTGACATCCACTGTACTCATTAAAATTGCTAAACACCAAAACGTTAAATTCAACACTTTTCTCTCGCACGGAAATGTGTCCGAAGAAAAGAAGATAGTTAAAATGATGTCTGTTTAATACGAGACAATGGAGCTAATTAATTAATGCAATTAATGACTAAAATGGAATATTTACTCAGGATCATCTATCTAACTTACTGGCTTCAGCTTGAAAGTCGCGAAATCCATCAAACACAGATCTGGCAGTTCCACGCCGTCGACGGAAACCTATCAAAATTAAAACACTTTTAACCAATAACAAATTACAACTAGTCTTTGCTAATGTCCCCTGCATGTTTCTGGGGGCAGCAAAAATTAATGCCAAAAATATGATTAAATAATAAATAAATTCCACTTAGGTCTTTTCAACTAGCATTCTGTGTCATTAGTTATTTCAGGCTAGTGCCTTTGGTCTACAGTTACATTTCTGGGGCCGGTTTAATAAGCGTTGCTTAACGCAATGATAGCATAGTCGTCCGAACGATTGCGCTGCCACAGTCGTGTGTATCGATACAAATTACAGCGGCGATGTTTTGCGGCGACGACACTTAAATTGACCGCTGGGACGGCTTTATTGTCCTCAAATATTGTTATTTATGTAATCGTAGTGTCCTAGCTAAAGCAGTCGCAAGTGACTATATAACCTCTCCATTAAACCCACCCCAGGGCATCAAACAGTATTGACATAACTTACCAAAGCTTGGCATATCTTCTATTAAGCATTCTCGTTTCTGTGGAATGGGAGCTCGTATATCATCTCTACAAGAGAAAAACAAATGTTAATTTTCATAAATAGGACATTAAAGACAGTTACATTCATTAACTGAATGTGATGCTGAACTACCAGAATGTCAATATGTGGTAGGTCAGTGGTCTACATGCACCATTAAATTGACGATTGTTGCCAACCCTGGGCATGAATGCCACTGTAATTGCACACATTGGAAATGTTAATTAATATTTAGAAATAAGACTGTGATGCTGGGTTGTGGATTTGATACAAAATGAAGGCTTAATTTACAAAGCCAGTCAGAAAGAAAACAGGTCAACCGTCGGACTGGCAAGAATTTGCAAATGCGAGTAGGCGAGTACTTTCTGCACCCGTTTGATGATTTATCACATTATAATTTAATACACAGTGACATGTAGTTTGTTTTTCAGCATCACTGTCAGGTTTGGATTTCATGTGTTGGGGCAGGGGTGGGGAAGGGGGAGCAGGCGAGTGGATTTGGCATAGTTCATCTACTGTTGAATTACATACATACTAAATGTAGATATATATAGTATTTGTTATGACAGACCTAGACTGTAAGCTTAGTGTAATACGATTTTACTCAATACTAGCATCAAAGTTGTAACTTGTAATATGATCTTACTCAATACTAGCAGCAACATTGTAATACAATCTTACTCAATACTAGCAGCAAAGTTGTAATATGATCTTACTCAAAACTAGCAGCAACATTGTAATATGATCTTACTCAATACTAGCAGTAAAGTTGTAATATGATCTTACTCAATACTAGCAGCAAAGTTGTAATATGATCTTACTCAATACTAGCAGCAAAGTTGTAATATGATCTTACTCAATACTAGCAGCAAAGTTG
>JAULBR010096532.1:0-11655 GCA_032355825.1 Melanodrymia aurantiaca
AGTGATGCAGTCGTCTCCCTTGTTCTATGTCCTTGATTTCCACCTTTCGGTAACAGCGCACATGCATGAATGTCACACAGTTATCTATAGAACCGTTTGTTTCCGAAAAAAATTGATTTTATCAGTAATTTTAGTTTTTTAGTAAACTTTAGGGTAATTTGAAAATTTAGTAGACTGTAGAGTACCTGTAAATTTTATATAGTGAGTAAAATTAATTATCAGTAAACATTTAAGAGTATCGGTAACTTTAGTGTGTTGGTAAACTTTAGGGCATTAGTACCCTTTAGTGTATCAATAAATTTTAGTTCGATAGTTAACTTTTGAGTGTTTGCAAACTTTAGTATGTCAGTAAACTTTAGTGCATCAGTAACTTTTAATGTGTCAGTAAGCTTAATATGTTATTTATTTTAAATGTATCAGTAAACTTTAGTATGTCAGTACACTTATGGATGTATCAGTAACCGTGACAACCATCGTTTGAAAAAAACCGGACAGCCTTCCAACAGCAGCTATTAGTAGAATAATTATATATAACACTTTATTTCAGTACGTCTTAGATATTGTATAGCTAAACGTGTTTAACATTAAGTCGCGCGTCATCAATCCTTGCACGTTTATAGGTTTTGTATACTACAAGTTGCCAACAATAACAATAAACAGCCGACAGATAATGATCCGTGGATTAATTTAACCATTTTCACTGGTGACTCAGTGACATAACAATGTGTATCTAAACATGATATAACTTTTGTGATTAAATGTCAATATAATTACATGTATGTCCTCCAATTTTACATGTCTGTTTGTAATTTAGAAATTTCGCGGGGGTGGGGAGGGGGGCTGATTTTAATAGTGGAAGGGAGGTCTGCCTTACGTTCAATAGCGCGAGCGCTGTGGAACTATGCGACTGGTACTGATCGTGTAATATCATATCACATACATTTAATGTTAGATGAAATAGCGGTTACAAAACGTTTTGTCTCGGTAGCAGAACGCCCGCGCTATTGAACGTAAGGCAGGTTACCAGATAGCATACACACGGACATCTAGCACTACATCGTATTCAACTCAACACGTGCGCTAAAGTATGAATATCCTGTAAGATACCAGATACATTCCCCAGTTACCTCTCGTATCTGTAGTACTAAGAAATAGGTGGTAGGGTAAGTAGAACATCTGTTTTATACCTTGAACTTGAACTGGGAATAGAGATTGAAAACGACACGGGTCTCTATACAAAGCTGTACGATAAAAGAAATGACTGGAACTTCCCAATAGTAAATTTTCCATTTATGTAGAACAACATTCCATGTGCTCGAGCATATGTTGTCTACATATTATAACTTCTGATATGCTTTAGTGCGTGTTCATTATATGCCGATTTTAGGCAACGCCATGTCCTTCCGGCTCAGTTGTTTCACCACTTACGTTCAATAGCGCGAGCGCTCTGGAACTATGTGACTGGTACCTATCGTGTACTATCACATCACATTCAGTTATTGTAGATGCAAATATCGGTGTCAAAACGTTTTGCCTCAGAAGCAGAAACCCCGCGCTATTGAACGCAGGGCTGGGTCATATCGTCCATGGTGAAACTTATATAAAGGTCTATGGTAGACATTCAGAGGCTATTTTTGTGAACACAATGTGACGCATCATTGACACAGATAATGTCTGATGCAATACTGGTTTGTTTACCGGTTTTACGCTTTTTATCGTTTCGATGAAGACAGTGGACAAATAATATGGCTGTGCTTATGACGGGTGCCACCGGTTTTTAGCAGGATACGCTCAGGTTTCGTGAACATCTGGTATCAACTCGCATTCGACCCTGTCGTGTGCAGAGATACGCATTTGACCATGTGAGTGCTTGGTCGTTTGGATTTCTGGTCATCCAAACGATTATAATAGCTTAATGTGTACTTTTGCCTAAAATAATTTGTCATGTGCCAGATTTTGTAGACAAAAGTCCAAAGACCATAATTATTAAGCTATTACAACGCATGGAATATACAAATATTGATATTGAAAGAAATAAGATGTAAGTAAATGTTAATTTTAATTAAAAAAAACCCCAGTTAGTGAGATATCTGTTATATTATAAATAGTATTATCTGCGCAATCACGGGGGTATTCATCTTAAAACTAGGCATTGTCCCTTTAATATCAACATCTATCGTTATAATAATAACTGAGGAAATGTCAACAAAAGATCGCCGCTTTTAATGTCATATTCATACACAATTTGCATACAACACAGGAAACGTAAGTTGTAAAGTTTATTATCAAACCAATAAAACAGTCGTCCATAATTATTATTTGAATTTATTCCTGTTAAAATGACGATACCGAAACACATGATGCTAATAATCTGTAATGTCCATATGATATATTTATAAATATGAAGGTATAAATTTCGCACGAAACACACATTTCTCAAATCTGTGACATCGTGTCTCTGGGAATGTTTTTTGATTGTTTCACTTGGACATAATTGATACCAGTTGTATAACGCTCAAAGTAAATTCAATTATAAATCTGTTTCTGCCCAATACTTAAAAAATATATTGGCCGAAAATATGGCTTGAACGGAACATTAATTGTAATGTAGGCCTACTTATCATGTGGGATTATATTTCACAGTTGCTTATAACATAAGAAAAATAACCATTTATCAATTGCTCACTGTGTCAGACAACTTTGAAACTTTTAATTTATTTCCAGGAAGTTTTTCTATTTGGATCAAATGTCCATCTTTGTTATTAGACACCGGCAATGTTTTAGAATCACAATTAATACTTGACGAACAAGATTTTAATTGATTATTAATATTGTCTTCAGTTCTAGTTTTAGTCTTCTGTTCGTTTTCAACGAAGAATGTAGTTGTCTCCACCTGTTCACTACACAAGCTTCTTTGAGTTTCTTGCTTTGCATTGTTTGTATTACTACGCGTCTGAGAGCCTATGTTCGGTTCGTCACTTCCGGTTGATGACATCGAGTCGCTATAGGGGAAAACGTCATCAGAAAGTGTGTCCAGATTACAGGATTCTGTCAATGACGTCAATGGTTTCTGACTAGAACAGCTCCCCAGAGAACTTTCAGATCCAACCGTATCCATCTTTTTCTTTGGCATAGAACATTGTATAAGCTGCCAGAATTTATCAACACGTTTTGTGGCTTCCTCTCCAGGCCAGTCGATAAATGTGACTGTATTGATGATTTGCTTTAAATTCTTATCAATATCTGCCATTTCAGAGATATCCTGAAGCATGATGGGAATGATTTTATGTTTAAGTTTAAGCATTTCCTGCTGTGCTTTCTGGTACTCCAGGCGACACCACTCGCTCTCCACGTAACTCGGACTGAGAATCAAAATGGTGCGACGACTGTTTTCTATGGCGTGGATGATGTTGTCAGCAATAGCTGAAATATATAAGTTGATCAGAATTAGTTAATAAGTCAAAAGCTGTTATATATATTTTGTATGTCAAATCATGATTAACAAAACAGGAACAATGCATAGTTTTAAGACGAATGCCACCGTGCTTGCACAATTAATGATATACATGTATTTGTATAATATTGTAACATATTTCTAGCTAATTGATCATTTTTCTAATTATTAAAATTAACATTTACTTACATCTTATTGCTTACAATATCATTGTATGTATATCCAATGTATTATAATAACTTAATTTGTAGTTTTGCCTAAAATAAATTATCGTAAGGAAGTTATTGAGCTACTATAAACGCATTGGATATACATAAAAATATTGAAAATGCTTCATGAGCCATAACTATGCTACAGACAGCATTAGAAGCGCAAACTCAGTAGCATACATCTTTATTGCCTTGTGGCGTTTTGCCCAAAGCATAGAAATGTCTGCATAATAGAAAATAAGGTAAAATATCAGATCAAACTGTTTAAACCAGATTTAAAAGATCGTTCTTATTGTATTGTTAATAACTGATGTCATTCTTACTTTCTCCTGGTGGAAAATCTCTGAAATGCAAACACAACTTGAAATCCAGTTCTTTCTCCAGCTTAGGATAGAGCTTGTGTACGACGAAGTATTCATCCTGCTTGGACGATTTGTACGACACAAAGGCGTCATACAGCTTGCCATCTGAAGCATAAACAAACAGTTCTGTGAAATTATGAAACATTTAATACACTATTTCTATTTCAATCTGACTCTAGCTAAATATAACAACAATATTGTCAGTGCATATACATAATTAAATAATAATAATTATTATTATCCCATGGATATGACTTTCAGAGTGGTGAAGAAGTGGCTAAGTCCCCATCCCAGTTCTAAAAAAAAATTCTTGCATGAAACATTTTGGAAAATTTGTTTATTTTTTATTTTTGTAATGTATTATATTATTTATATTAATGGGATTCCCCCCCCCCCACACCAAGTTCTGCAATAACCCGTTCGACCACCCCAGGCCCCAGGCGCCAGGCGCCAGGCCCCAGGCCCCAGACCCCAGGCCCCAGACCCCAGGCCCCAGGCCCCAGGCACCAGGCCCCAGGCCCCAGCTCCCTCCAGTCCAAAAACATATCTTCGATATTCCACCACAAGAGTTCTACATGTTTTTAACATGTAAAAGATTCTGCATGCACACCTCGTATTGGGCAAACCAAGTACATGTACATTGTATGAGCAAAAATGTTCAATAATTGTAGTATTATATTTTTATAAAAAATCAGAATATAATTATACATATTGCTGCATCGTAAGTATACATGTATATAGTAAATATATCAAGACAGTGTAGATTTAACATAGTAGACATTCCACTAACACGACCACCAAATTGAAGAGGTTATCATCTTGGAAGGTCAAGCTTAGAACCATGCGAATCGACGCATTTAATATTGAAAGTGCACGTACCATCATCCTCATACGACTGAAAATAGTGCACTAGTTTCCTCATGGGAAGCCACCTCCTCCGCCAAGTCCAGTACGCCAGGACCACACAGACGAGGATGAACACAACAAGTAGAGCAGAACTGATGCCAACCAGATGCCAAGGAGGAGTTTCGGACGGCCCACTCAATGCTGTGGATGAAACAATGATTACACAAGTAAATAATAAATAAATGAAGAAGTATATATATCTTAGACTATAAGCAAGTATATCTATAAATAAATGAATAAAAATCAATAAAACAGTAAATAAATAAGAAAATAAGTAAATAGTTCATAAAAAATTGATTATCGACAAATTAAATACATGTATATAAATAAATAAATAAATAAATACACGTAGTTGAAAAGCAAATAAATAATCAATAAGTAAGTAAATATTTAAATAAGCGAGTAAATTGAAAAAAAGATGGAAGAAGGATGACAAAAATAGTTTAATTACACTGTACTGTATATCGAATAAGGGTGAAATATTGAAATACGTTTATAGTATACGGAAATGTCATCTGTTTTCGTTGCGAAGGTCATAAACAGGAACGATGGGTTCACCTCGGGCCATGCAAATCATGTATAGCGCACGCACGTCAGACAAGGTCAGTTATAGAAATATAGGTTATACACAGCTACTAGTATGAGTCATAAACCTCTTACAAAATCCAAAATGTTCCAGAAATATCAATTAAATTTGTGTATTGTTATATCGAAGATATTAAGCTCGCTACCATTTCATATAATTATTAGAAAGTAGTATGTTTTTGACCTGAATTACTTTTTTAAATATTCAGTTTTTAAACTAAAAACGTATTTTGTTTACCCTAAAAATGCTAAATTTTCTACCTAACTCCCTCGTTCATAAACGGACCCACTTATAAGCAGGCAATCGGATGTTTCAACGGACGTGTTTGAACCTTAATTGGATATAAGCACGTACATAACAAAGTAATTTAGGAAAGGATGTTAGAATGTTTAAAGGGGCAGAATTGATCGCCTAGATCCGTCTTCTTTTAATGTCACCATGCATGCGCAGCTAATTTAATTTGTAACATATTTGTGGCTATTGAAGCATTTCTTTTTTTGTCATTACTAAAATTAACATTTAATTACATCTCATTACTAACACTATGATTAGATGTATATCCAATGCACTGGACTTTTGTCTACAATAATTTGGCACGAGACAAATTATTTTAGGCAAAAGTACACAATGTGGATGAACAGAAACACATAGGAAGGATATTATAGATATGATTAATATTGTGAGCAATAAGACTCCGAGTTTTATTAAGAGGTAACTCAATTTTAATAATAATAAACAAAAGCTCCATTGCCAGAAACATGTTACAAATAGTATTTAAGCTGTGCAATCATTCGTTTAAAGTCTGTCCTGGACAGGCAGTCGAGGCAGCTGGACTGCGTGACCATGACAGAAGTGCTTGAACCTTAATTGGATATAGGCACGTAAATAAGTTATAACTAACTAACTAACTAACTCGTTTAAAGTGCATGGTATAAAATCGGCCCGTTTGGTAAAAGAAAAGTACTTGGTTTATGTTTTACTTCAATTTACGAAAAACTCTTGTGTGGTTGCTTGTCTATTCACATGAATTGTTGCTGTTAAGTACTGTACATTAATCATAATTATAGTTAATGTCCTAATGTGGCACAGGAAAGACAGCTGCGTTCATGGTTTGTTAATCTCAGCCCAACTACTGCTGACATGGAACAAGATCTCGGGACCAAGCAACGGTCGGGAGTCGCATTCCCGTACAATATTCAGCATAACTGAGACACTCAACCTGTCTCCGTGAATGATGAATGAACCTGATCTCCATACATGGTAAACATAGGTAAAACAAAAAAAGTTGCTAGATAGACAAAATATGACTTATATGACGTATTTATTCCACATCATAGCATATTGTCATGTTCCGTCAAATATAATACCTGTTATAGAATAGTTATGACATTGTCATGTAAAGACTGCGTGCATTTTTAAACTGACCAATTAATCACAAATTATTATAATCCTGACTAGACGACAAAACATTGACATGGCCAAATGCGTATCTCTGCACAAGGCAGAGTCGAAGGGACATTGCGACAAAGTAGAGATGGCATGTACTCACGAATCACTGCCAAAGTAATTGTGATAACAGGTGTTCGCGAAAGGTGAGCGTAGATCTTACTCCGCCGGTGGCACCATTCGTAAGCATAAAAGAAGTCAAAATTGGAAGCAACTGTTTTAATTATTACCATGCCCAGGAGAATATCCAATCAATGTCACGATTAACACACAACTTAATTAATATACATACAAGACAGTTTAACATGAAAATTAAACGCGTTTATCTATAGGAGATGAATGAAACATGATATTTCGACAAAGACCTTTCAGAATGTTCCAAGTGTTACAAGTGTTACATATCAGCCGGTGTTCGCGAAAGTTAAGCATATCCGGTTCACAAGGTCATCCGTCATGAGAACAGCAGTTGAATGGCAAGTCCATTGTTTTCACGACCATGATGAAGACGTGTATTTAACTATGTTACAATAGGGTATTGCAGCAGACAATGGATGACCTCGTGAGATATTTACGAATGTCTAACAACAGTATAACATTCAGTTAGCTATACTCCTAGAGATGATTATTATACTCATGAAGAACATGCTCATGTGTATATATAAATACACAGTATATAGAATAGTACAGTGATGATTATTATATAGAATAATTACGTTCATGCATGCATGGGAACAAATCGATGTATGGGCGTACAGTGGAAGTGGGAGGTTGGTTACCATGTACAAAGTGTGTATAAATGGAAGGTAGATGGCAGGTAAAAATTCCAGACTTTGAGCGTGTATACTTTATGGATTCCCTCTTGTCAGTTTTTAAAATCTATAAATGGCATTAAAATTGAAACCGTTTAATGATGTAACAACGGAATGATACACCCCTTGCTTGCAAAGATGACCAATTTCACGCAGAGAATAAAAACTCTATTTTTGTGCATGCAGTGAGTCCATGCGAATTGGTGCAGTAGGTTCCAACCCCACCCACAGGAACTTTGTGGGATTTTGTTTCAATTGTATATGCAATGGCCGTGTTGTTTTGCTACAAGCCAAGTATGAACGGGGAGAAAGGACAAGATGTTTGTTGCCAGTAAGTATAGCCCACAAGACATGCTACTTGACATGTTGATTGACAGATACGCCTAGTGACATCGACATAGCGCCGTGAGCAATGTCATACAGTACGCAGTCACACAGTCCTGTACAGTCAATCTGAACTACATTGTGCCAATATCGAGGCTCAAAGGGAAGGTGCATTATCACAATACTAGTGTAATTTATGAGCAAAAATAGCAATTTGAAAAATATCATCTATTGTAATCTTAAAATTATTTCATTGACTACTTATAAACCGTGATTTAAGGAATAATCACAAGGGGTCAATTCCATGGTAAAGTTGCATCTTCACAAATTGTTCAAATTTAGTTCACAGATAAATAAAATTAATCATGCATATAAATGAAATGTATAATTCTTCTACTTTCTAGAACAAGTTTAACTTCTGTGATTGTTAAATGGTATAGTGAAATAATTACAAACTATGTGCATAACAAATACTTTGTGAAAATTTGTTTTGTGGTGATAGCGTTCCATCAATCACATATTCTTGTCCCATCAGTCACACTATTAAGCAGCATTAAAAACTGACAGCGATGTTTCGCTTAAAACTGATCGTATTACAATTTGTAGCTAGTGAAAATACTGTAAACCAAAATTATATTAAAGTAAATGTTAATTTTAATATAATGATCCATGGACCACACATATGTTACAAATACTATTACATGTACAATCATAGCGGCACACGTATTTAAACTAGGTATTGGGAATTTAAGAGTTGCTTAAAATGGTGTCGGCGATCGCTAGGAGGTTTCGAATGATCGTTATTGTCTCGTTCGTTGTTATACTGGCCAATGTTCACGTACTTTCATTGAAATTCGCATTAATTATTGTTGTTCAATTTTGTAAATTTGTTTCCCTATAAAATGCATTATACAGCTATATAGATCTACGGTCATACGAATGATAAAACGAAGTAATCTAATTTATGCAATGGGGTTGAGTATCATGGCATCCATTCAAACCGTATCTTCTTACAAGAAATTTAGACGAAGGCCATAATGGAATAATTATAATAATTATTTATTCCATTCCACTCCGCAAAGGGACTATACAGGACATATACGGAGGGGTGCTGGGGTGTCGTTAAACAACAATGCATTCAGTGAGTGGATGCAACAATAATCTAAACGTACATACATATAAATATAACGTACACTGACCTCTGGTAACAGGAGACACGGTAGTCTTCAACAGCTCGCAAAACTCTCCAGTGTTGTTCCAATTGCACACACAGATGGCCGAGTTGTTTATAAAGTGACACTTGCCATCGTCGCCGCAATCTAGGTCGCACAAATGTTCACAAAAGATCCCAGAGTACGTCTTGTCACAACTACAACTAACAAGATTGGTAACATTGGATTCGACGCATGTCCCATGGTCACCACAGTCGAAGTTCTCACACTTGTCCACCACTGTCTCCTCGCATATCAGTTGATACGAAGGAAAGAAGATGAGTCGGCAGATACCAGGGCAATTTTCACATGGGTGAGGTTTATCGTCTTCCACAGAGGACAAAGTTGGCAATGAAATCTCGTTTGGCATGTCGGTAGTCAAGGAATGGAATAAATTATTTGTCTGGGTAATATGGTCTCTGTTGGTTGATAGTAATGTAGGTGTGACAGGCAATACAGCAGCGGATGAACTGTTAGCTTGTATCGACGCCGTATCAATCTCTAGATCAGAAGATGAATTGGTCGGGCTTTGATCAGAGGTCAAAAGATCAGAACGTGTATGCGCGGTCGTCTGTCCCATTACTAGATCGGAAAGTTCTGCCTCCCCAAGGCCTGGATGTGTTTGATTTGGAAGACGATACGTTTCGGTCAAATTAGTGGCATTGACTTGTAAACCGGTGTCTCCTGTTGACAACTGGGACATGTTATTAGATACAAGAATGCGGACAATGTGATCAGATGAATTCACGGAATGTCTGCTTGTAGTTGAATTGTACATGTTGTCAATGCTGAGCATATCTGTGTCGTTTGTGAATGGAAGTGCAGTGACGTTTGCGGAATGTTCGGTTGTGATTGAGACTGGCTGTACCCCAAGAGGAGATAAGTCGACATTTTCTACAGTTTGTGGGGTGTTCGTGTCGTCTGTTTCTTCAGCAAGCTTGTTGAGAATTTCCTGACACCACGTGTCGCGAATTCCAGTCACACACAAACACAGCTTGACACAGATGGCCATGCCAAGAGCGCATTGTCCATCGTCGTTGCATATGGATGGCATAGCACTACAGCATGACTGTGATTTAGGCTTATTAAAACCGCCCACAGCCGGTTCGAAGTTAGAGAAACTGCTTGACCCTGCAATAGAAGTTCCAGGGTTACTGAAAACAGGGATTTGACCAGACCGATTCACATTTGAATTACCAAAACGAAAAAGTCCTGACAGAATTGGGCCACTAGATTCTGTTAGTCTTGGAGGAATATGTAGACCAGAGTTGGAAGGTCCTGAAACGAAAGGTCTCGAGTTAGGGATATGACCAAACCCTCTTTTAGGCGTTCCTGATATTGCTGTGGAATCTCCAGGGTTTTTTGTCGAATCTCCATGGGTATGTGTAGACTCTCCAGGGGTATTTGACGAATCTCCATGAGCATAGTTTAGAGATATTGCGGCCAGTGCGACCAAACTTAGACAAATCATATCTCTCAAAGATGGTAGCCCGCGTGAGAAAGAAATATAATTTAACTCAGCGAATGTAACAGTAGTTGTAACCACAAGCAAAACAACCCCAGCTTTATAACCTGCGAGCAGTTAAACAATCTTTCATTTCGACCACCACAAATGCACTGCCCTTGAACACCTTGATTTAAACAGTACCATCACTATTGTGAATAAATGTCTCTATATGACCTGATTTACATATCATAGGCTTGTCTCTGTGTGGTATTAACATACGTTTGTTTCGTCCCAGTTCGATATACGTATCCAGGAATGTATGTAGTAGAGTACCTCCAGTGAGCAGACGATGTTTCCACTGGAGTCAGTTGAACGTGAAGCCATACGTCATGTCTTGACTGCCTGTCACACCGGACACGCCCACTGTCATCTTGTGTAAGCACACGCACACATACACACACGAGTTAGTATTAATGTAATATATACACACACAACATAATAGTCGGGTTTTTTTTTTAAAAGTCGCATTTTTTAAATTACTTGTCAGTAGCAATCATGTTAAAAATACGGTCTCGAATTTTATTGCCACCGTACGTCAGATGCAAGTCTATGTTAATTTTTCAAATTAATGGAGTAAGCAAAAATGAAAATGTCATTGACTGTGAAAAATAAACGTACATCACGAAACTTTTAAAAAGATGAGTTTGCATGATAATAGGCGCAAAATATGCATGTGGCCAATACTGACTTCTGAAATTTAACATAGACTTGCATTTAAATTCAAACTAACAACAGATAAAAAAAAGTTTAAAGCTAAAGTAAAGTAAAGTTTGTTTTATTTAACAACGCCACTAGAAACACATCGATTATAAATCAGCGGTTATTAGACGTCAGACGCATG
>JAULBR010096543.1:0-21597 GCA_032355825.1 Melanodrymia aurantiaca
CATTTTAGATGGGAGGCCGAAATATAAATAAGAGAAGAGAAAAGAGGACCGGACTATTTATTCAAATTAAAAAAAAAAAGAGAATTGAAATCGAATTTGGGTGGAGGTTTTAAAAGCTTTAAGTTCAGTCTGTCCCGAGCCGAATAAATATGATGATATGGAAAATTTGAAATACAATTAGTAAATTAATAATAATTAATAAGCCAAACAGGAAAATTTGAGTGCTTAGTCAAAAATAGACATTCGTTATGAGGCCTAGTTGGGTAAGCGATTCCGAAGATAACAAAGTGCTATGTCATCCAGTGACACTTCGTGATGTTCCTGGATCACTGCCCGGTAGGTGTGGCGAAAATCTTTCTCCTTCATGTGTGGGTGAAGGACGCCTTGCCTATATGTGCCCTTCTCGCTGCTGGTGATAACCACTACCGTCGTCTTTTGGTCCATCCTCACCGAGCCGAGTGACCATCCACCGGAACCATCCTTGAAGGCTCGTGACATCGACCCCCGATTTATGTAACACTAAGCTGTTCGATACTTCAGTTGAAATAATTTGCTTCACACGCAGGTGTCTTTCCTGGACAACTAAATTATTTACAATCGTTTACGTGGCTTTCCTATATCTTTTTACATTACCTCGAGTTTCTTTAACGTTAGTTTGCTGAACGTTACTCGACACAAACAGATAAAATACCAAGTAAAACACACGCCAGGAACAATTTAAACCGTTAAATTTAAAACTCAATCAGCCAACTGTGTTGGTTCGCTAAAACGTTGCATTTGCAATGTTTAGTTTTGTTTAGACCTATTTATACGCTTTAACATTTAACCTTTACGTCAGCGTTTTAAGTGTTTACCAGCATACTTTATATTATACAAATGTATACTTTAAAGTTTTATGTCTTGGCTTTGAGGTATGCAACACTTAAAAAAATTTAGTGATATACATGTATTTAGTATGTTTCTGTATTTTAATATATTTCTTAAAATATTGATAGCAAAAGTGTTAACATATCTGTTTCATTTGCAACGATTGGTAAAGTATGTAATTATGATTGGAAGATGGCGGCATAAATTTAAATTCGGAAAACTTCTTATAAATTAATATTTGTTATCATTCAGTTACAGCAACATGTTTACAAATAAATGACAAATATCGACCAAACATCAATTAGTTTTAATGCAGCGGGATCCGGATTTGACATAATTTCGTTTTCTAATTAAATTAATATCGGGACTATTTTTTTTCACATAAATTATTTTCACCAATTACGCACGACACAGTGACACTTTAACGTGTAATCACATAAAGTCTATCGGTATACAGTTGACCGGGGAATTGTTGCCTGACAACCAAATAAGTATGTAAATTGCATCATTAGATTAAGAAATTAAATTACCTTATAAATAGTGTGGATTAGTTGCACTCTAGCAAACAGAGTGGAGAAAACGTACGTAATAATGTTTTTGCATTTTATGTTAAGAATACTACGATTCCTTTAGAGAGTTTGAGCAAGAGATATCTCTGTCGTGACAATTCGTCTTATCTCGCCTTCATGCAAAATACTAGAATTCCATGGGTTTTTTACATTTCTTCTTTCTTTCTTTTTTTTCCTTTTTTCTTTCTTCTTTCTTTCTTTTTTCTTCCTTTTTTCTTTCTTTCTTTCTTCTTTCTTTCTTTCTTCTTTTTCTTTCTTTCTTTCTTTCTTTCTTTCTTTCTTTCTTTCTTTCTGAAAAGAACTGTCTTTCCCAGCTTTCCTCTGTCAACATAGAGCGTGGGGTATGTACATGTAGGTGAGTCTCGATGGGCACCTTTGTAGGATGTTCACCATTATTTGGTCTTCCAGGACATAGCTGTAAGTTGGTTAAGGTACTAACTTGAACGTGTTGAACATGTGACCATTCTCTTGTGACTTGTGCGGTGTATTAATCAGAATTACTTGTTCCCAACGGCTGAGAAGGTGATAAGCCTGGGCCTGCTGGTTACCATGATCACGGATTTAATGCTGTTGTTTGGTTGCATTTGTTTTCCTCCTAGCTTGGCTAGCCTGTCTGCTGCCTCATTTTCTGGGATTCCACAGTATGGTAGAATTTATTGTATTGCTACTCGTCTTTCCCTCGCAACGTGTTGGATGCATTCCATAAGCTGATGAAGCTTATACCATTCTATGGCTTGCATGAACGCATTAGTATCCGAAAGGAAGACAACGGGATTACCTCAATCTCAGCTTTTTTATCACGATCCTGCCCGGAAAGCAAAGGGTTGGTTTGCAATTTGAAGTTCCTTCTCCTAGATAGATAGATAGATACAGTGTGTAGATAGATTGTTTTTCTTGACTTACGCCCTCTAACTGGTCAGTCTATTTAGCCATAGTTGGGACGCAATAATTAATGTCAGAGCATGTCCATACGCCGATAGTTCGTGTACTCTGCACCTCTACCGTGCCAGCTGACCAAAGATCACCCTCAGTCTAGTCTGGGTGCGTGATGGTCCAGTTACCATGGCGCGCTAAGAGCGGAGAGCATAGTAGTGTAGTTATTGAAGGCTCAAAAAGTGACCTACCGGGAAATAATTATTACCAAGCCACATTTGGTATCACTGGAAGCGGAATTTCATGCTCTACAACATAGTGTAAACTACACTTAAATCCACTTTGGGGAAAAAATTTCTATTTCGATTTGAGTGAAATTACGTTACAGCAAACAGGGTTGGAACGGAGGGAAATGTTACCAAGGCACATTTGGTATCATTGGAATAGGATGTTCATGCTGTACAACATAGTGTAAACTACACCTAAATCCGCTTTGGGGAACACATTATATATTGATTTACGTTACTTACGTTTCAGCACAGTATTCGCAATAGGGTTGGAACGAGACAAAATTGTTACCAAGGCACCTTTGGTATCATTGGAAGCGGAATTTCATGCTCTACAACATAATGAAAACTACACCTAAATCTGCTGGCACGCACGCACACACATAAATGCATTTACTTATCAGGTGAAACTGTATTTTATGAAATAGCAACAAACTTTTTTACATTTAATTATTACCAGTTGCAGGCCAGGGATCATTAAGTGCGCTACTAAACGTTATTTGATATATTTTACCCTATGTAATGATTCTACTCACACAAGCTTTAACTTTGGAATTGCTTTGCGTTCAATAGCGCGGGCGTTCTGATACCGATACAAACAATTTGACTGGTACCAATCGTGTACTAACATATCACGTTCATTTATATTAGATGCAAACACCGGTGTCAAAACGTTTTGTGTCGGTAGCAGAACGACCGTCCTATTGAACGCAAGGCTGGTTTGCAAACATACTGTCTTGAACGTTGAACGGTGCTCCCTTTAATTTTGGTGGACTTACACAGCAACAAACATTTATTTATGAGAGTTACTGCCCTTTTAGCCAATTGCGCCTTGTTTGAATTGTGACTACATAAATTTACAGATTTATAATTAACAAGACATGCCACGGTTTGACAGTAATTTATTATTTATGTGACCAGTGGGTGTACATACTTTTCAATTTGTTAAAAGCTAGGGTGCGATAATTTACTAAATACTTACTATGCAATACTTGCCAAATATTACCCGGTGATATTAAAATAAAAACTTTAAAAAAAAGTGTTTAATTATAAATGTAATCAACAAATGAAGAAAAAAGTGCTATCAAATATTGCACAGGGCTAATGCCTGGATGGGTGGGTACATGTCAAAGTGTTATTTAGAGGTGGGGCTGTGTAGTCAAAATAATAACTTAATTTTAATTTATGGATTCCAATTGTAATTTGTAAAACAATGCATGTAATCACAGTAATGTATCGTGGAAGCATGTGTTTTGGACAGGTATCGGTTTCGGACAGTAAACTTTACTGAGTGCCCACGTGCCATCGGCTAAACCCTGTGACATCATATTTGGAAGGTTTGTTTGTCAAACACTTCCCCGTCGAAAGTGCCAAAACAATTTTATACATGCGCTTGTAACCTTGTTTGTACTTGTAGTAAATAATTGTGATTATCACCACCACATAGCGAAAAGTACTGATTTGCTTAATGCACTTTTAAACATCCAGTATCTCCAAATTTTCACAACCAATTTTATTCCCGTTTGGCACAGATGAACATAGGTTGGTGGTGCTTTGAAATTCCCATAACAATTACGTCACATTCACGTTGTTTTATTTCTGTGGAAGGCCGAAGTTGCCACCTGTCCTTATGTGAATAAACGGCGTAGGAATACATTTCGTCATACAAAAACTGTTCGGTTTGAAGTTTGTATTGCGTTTTAAAATATTTCATGACTTGAATGAAATGAAAGATGGATTATTTTATATATTAATGTTTCTAGAACGAAATAAAATAAAATATTAAATTGTTGTATTATGAATATCAATTCAATAATTGTATAGAGGACTATATTCACACCGCTATATACACGTGCTCTTCAAATGTAAAAATGAGGATATTACGATTAAGGCATTTATAGCACTTCATACATAATCGTGCTTCACCATCACTCAAAGTTGTTTAGAGTTACTTTTATTGACTGGATTCACTTACATCGGTCACAATTGGTCACACCGACGAGGTGTCCGAAACTGATACCGACGTCACTGATAACCATTTTGTAGTACACGAGTAAGTTGAAAATATTTTTTTAAAATCGTAATAATTATGGAATTAGTGCCTGTCATTTAAATTCCAAAAGATTTTAAGTTATGTTTATAAAAATTGTTTCTGTAAAAACGTTATCATTTTTGCATTATTTCCATACGCGTCTTATGGTGTCCGAAACCGATACCGCGAGGATATCTTCTTTTTCTGCATTTTTTATCATCGATGTAATCGTCTGCTCGTCATGAAATAATTTGTTGACATGTTAAAGTTCGTGGCTGCGCGGTAGTGACAAAAACAAAGCGAAAGTAGAATACCGTGCTTTTCGAGTTGCCTCGCTTTTCAATATCTGGCAATAGATGGTCGATGCACGTAATACAAATTATAAATATTTAAGCTAGCAATTAGCAGTTTTGAATTTTTTTTAATAAAATTAAGATTGGTGTTTCAAAAAATGTTAGTCATTCAGAAAAGTTGAAGATGACATGCTCGCTCTTCTGGTGGTGAAACACCAGATTACTTATTAAATCTTGATTTACTTACTTGTTTTGACCATATACTTATTCTTGTTTGTTTACTTCTCCATGCGAAAATCTATGACGTAAATTTTCAAATATGTGTACAGTGTACCAGCTCATGACATGAGCAATCAACAAATCAAATGAAACAGTTACCCTAACAATACGAGCAGTTTTTTTGCCTACTTGAAGATAATGCTGATTTGCACTGGTAGTGTAGTAGTTTGCCTCAAAGTGCAAGGACTCTATTGCAATATAGTGATAAAAATTATAAAACCATCCAGTACATAATGTAATTTTTAATAAATGTTAATGGTTGCCATGGTAAAAAAAAATGAAAATGGGTGTGGATAAATCACAAATTGCAATTGCTGAAAATTTGTTTTTGTCTCTTGTTTTTCTGATTTTTCATTAAATAAATAGCATCTTTTTGTTATTTCCAAAACTGATTCACAGACTTGAAAATGTCTATGATAATCAAACTACAATATTTAAACAACAAAGTTATTAAATCTAGACAGTCCAACAGCAAAATGATACGAGGGAACTATCACCAACTTATAACCCACTTCTGGCCTCGTTGCCATGGTTTCTTTTGTTAAAAGTGTAGGTGTATTCAGAGGCGAATAATAACAAAGTATTATCATAACTCAGCAGAAAATGGGCGTGTAAGTCAGTTATACCAACAGTTTACGAGGTGTATCGGTGAATATCCTACAGTTTTGGTCGTGGAAACCCCCACGACATAAACTGTAGGATATTCACTGATACACCTCGTAAACTGTTGGTATAACTATTACATATTATGTCTCTAATCTAAGATGGACAAAGAACATTTCTCTAGTTTTGATTAATTCTGACTGGCATATACATGTATAAACAAATGATTGATTCCATTTTTTTTTCTTCAGAACTTTGTATTATGGAACAAGCAGTAGGACAACATGTGCTCAATGCCACCAAGGTCATTGAAGAGCAGGTGGATGCAGAAATTGAACGTATGGAGAAAATGGACGGGGGGGACTTTGATGTCCTACGTCAGAAGCGTCTTGCAGCAATGAAACAATCTGCGAAGCAGAACCAGGAATGGCGTGCCATTGGACATGGACAGTACTCAGAAGTATCAAACGAAAAGGAATTTTTTGATGAATGCAAAAAAAGCAAAAATGTTGTCTGTCACTTTTACAGGGACAGTACCTTTCGTTGTAAAATAGTTGATAAACATATGGCACTTTTGGCAACAAAGCATGTTGAAACTCGATTTCTGAAAATTAATGCTGAAAAGTGTCCCTTTTTAGTAGAGCGACTTCGGATCAAGGTTTTGCCAACGATTTGCATTGCCAAGGAAGGAAAAACAGTTGACTATATTGTTGGTTTCGAAGACCTTGGCAGCACAGATGACTTTCCAACCGAAATGCTTGAGTGGCGTCTGGGATGTGCATCCTGTATAAACTACCAAGGCGATATTTCGAATCCTCCTACTCTAGATGACAAGAAAATGAAGAGCATTTTTAAAACGGTAAAGGGAAAGAAGACAATACGAGAGGATAATGATGACAGCAGTGATGACAACGATTGGTAAACGGACTATGAAGAATTTGCCTCTCAACTTTATACAT
Source organism: Melanodrymia aurantiaca (assembly GCA_032355825.1). NCBI lineage: Eukaryota > Metazoa > Mollusca > Gastropoda > Neomphalida > Peltospiridae > Melanodrymia > Melanodrymia aurantiaca. The sequence continues at coordinate 6,763 of JAULBR010096543.1, forward strand.
GATTACTAGTATGTAGTCAAGCCGGTCTATAAAGGAAACTTAAAACCACATTGCCTATCTAGATCTAAATGAAACATTTATGCAACAATACAGTATAATATGTATTCATGTACTCACGTTCTTAATATTTTCTGCAAAAAAAAAACATCTTAATTATTTAACTCAAAATTGACGTTCCTGTCAATCTCGAACATTCAAGTATAATTTTAATGGTCTGGGTTATACTAAAAATTGTTTGCGTTTGTTTAACGACACAGCTGGAACACATCGATTATAAATCGGCGGTTATTGGACGTCAGACGCATGGTTACATGTATATTCAAACATGGTCTAGAAGAATTCCACTGTTGCCGTTACATGTGCACTCTACCAGACAGGATAGCACACACCATGGAATTTGATAAACCAGTCATGCATCACTGGCTAGAACGGAAAATGTTTTCCACTGTGGAGGATCTATCCCTCGACTCATCCTGCCACAGGCAGATACTGTACCTCTACGACTACATCCCCACCCTCAACAATACTAAAAGTAACATTTTCCACCATCCTTTACATAAAAAAATTATAACATCTAGCTTAATTGCACTATTACAAAACGGTAAATTTTTTGGCACGTGCCAGAAGGCTGAATTATGGAAATCGTTACGCACTACCCGGTACTATAAATTAGACTTCTATAAACACATTGGATATACAAATATGGGTGTTCTGGAAAGAAAAGTAAATTATAGTACATAATTTGATCTTTTGAAAAGTGCTTCATGTACATAAATCAAGTTATCATTAGGTGAGATATATAAATAGTCTTTTATACAGCTATGGGCAGTGGTTAACACATTCGGCTCAACTTGTAGGTACTGGGTTTGAATTCCATTCATGGTATATGGGTTTTTTTTATCCCAGAGCGTGTACTCTGCAAGGCTCAATGGGTAGGGGTATTTCCACTTACACCGACCAGCGTCCACAACTGGTTTAAGAAAGGCCATGGTACGTTGACTTGTCTTGCATTAAAAAGTGCATATAAAGGATCCATTTGCTACTCATCAAGAGTAGCGAGCATCTTCCATCATATCAACACCAACTTTTGTCCTGAACAGGCTTGAACCGTGCACGTAAATAAGTTACAACAGGTAGAAATGCATGGATTTGTATAGTTAAGAGACTGATTAGTTTCCTTATAGACCTTTTTATCAGGTTTGACCATTTCATTGATGATTGCCTCAAGGCTTCAACATAATATCCAATTCAATACATTGTGTTGGTTTGGTCTAATTAGCTTTGTTCATTATTAAAAATGTAGGCCCGTATTTAGAGATTAATTTCCATTCCCCTCCCACATTAGCTACACTCATTCAAACAAAAGATAAATTATTGGTATTGGAACATCATATTTTCTAAAGGAGAAAAAACATGAACAATCACAGGAAATCCCAAATATCGCCTTGCAATAACTGCATGCTTCAATATTAGGAATTGGTCCGTTTCATATGTATAGTAGTATAGTTTATCAATAGAAGTTTATCAATAATATGTGTTGTATTGCTACAATTTCATTAAATATTTATACACATTAAAATGTATATAATTGTCTTTCTTTTTTTTTAAATGTTATTTTGGAGAATCCAGAAATGTTTCATCCAATCAAAAGCTATTGAACTAGTGTACAGCTTTGTTTAGCAAACATAGCTATATACAAAAGGGATGTCAACAGGTCTTGAATTAGCTTTTTTTTAAGTTGGGGGGCCAATGACACTACTGCGGTCTTCGTAATCGTGTTATCCAAACTCCAAAATAAAGTTTTATCTAAATATCCATTTGTGGATATAAAGAACATGAAAATAGTAGCTTGTTTTATTTAAGTAACGACGCCACTAGAAACACATCTATTATAAATCAGGGGTTATTGGACGTCAGACACATGGCTATATTGACACATGGTCTCAGAGGAAACTTGCCATTACTGCTTCATGGGCTACTCTTACCAAAAAACAGCAAGGGGCCTTTTATGAGCACTATCCAATTTGATAAACCAGTCGTGGCTGAAATGGCACCCCTCTTGAGTATGTGAAAAATGTTACATACTTGGGGAGTCCCATTAGCGATGACGATGTGGCCCAAAGCTCGCAGCACCTTTACAAGACTTCAATCCATCTGGAAGTCAAATCAATTCAGCTTTCGTACGAAGGTCAAATTGTACAACAACAATGTGAAATCAGTCTTGATGTACAGCTCGGAGTGCTGGAGCGTAATAAAGAGTGATGAGACAGATCGATGCCTTCAACAATCATCAATGGACGTCCAAGAAAAATCTTGCCGGATCTTCTGGCCTAACAAGATATCCAACACCGACCTCTACAAAAAGACCCGGCCCCGAGCTTATAAACATTTCATCAAGTCTTAAACTACTGCATAAAGTTTGAAGTGATCAATTTTGTTGGGTTCTCCATTTTCAAGTTTTGCATTATGCTTTAAAGTTTGAACTTTATTGAACACTGAAGTCTACATTTTAAATATTTTATAAGCACTATTTTCTTTATTAAAGTCTGAATCTTAAGTTAAAGTCTAAACTTTAAAACGTTTATAAGCTCGGGGCCAGGTGTCAAAACTTGGTGATAAGGGATCAAACGCAGGCGAATACGATGGCTTGGCCACATGTTGAGATTGGACCACAATTCTAAAAGTAGTCCTCAGATGGACAGCAAAAGGCAAAAGAAAATGGGGTGGGCCAAAAACAGCCTGGCGAAAGACCGTAATAGAGCTAAGCCCAACACGTCGCACAAAGACGGGTCCAAATGGAGGAACATCATCATGGCCTTATGTCCCAATGGGGATGAAGAGGATTAAGTAAGTAAGTAAATTATAACATGACACACAATGAAAGAACACCTTTATTCCACTTTGCATACAATTCCTTCACATAAACATACAAGAAATCGCAGATGACTCCTCCAAAAATAGTAATATATGTATATGAATACTTGTGTATATCATTACTGAATTCCCATCTGGCTGCCAGTGGTAACTGGAAGATTATCTCGTAAAAGGGTGGGAGAAGCAACACAACACAGGTTGTTGAGATGCTGCACATGTCTGTAAACACTCAATTGTAAAGAAAAACAGTTGGAAAGTATACGACTGGGTTACACGAGATGCACATTCTGCTGGAGAAATAATCGATAAAGCTCAATGACAATTGCTGACAAGTAAGCCTAATCCACTTGCTATTTCAAAATAGTTAATTAACAAACTGGTATAATATAACAGGGTTCCTAGTATCAAAGACTCACTGCCTTTTACCTACTATTGTCAGACTTTCCAAGACTTGCACATAGTAATATGCTAATAAGCAAATGTATGCACAGGATTGATAGTCTTTGCAGATATATAGATAGAAATGAATTTAAATTCAGACTTCCATAGAATTTAAAAACCACTAGGAACCCGGTCTAAAATATAAATTGTTTCAATTGATTGAATCAAAATGAAAACTTATGGTGGAATAGGTTTACAGATTGGGCAGTTTCAAATCTCATTAATCTTTTTCATATCGGTCCCAAATTTTCTATTAATATGGGAAATCTCCAGCATTTAACAACTATCGTGCAAATAACATTGAAATTTGTTTTGTATTGTACATGAAAATTAACTATATTTTAAAAAGTAATTATGGATATAAGAATCAAAGCCAACAGACTAAAATCAAGGACAAACACCCGTATGCAAGCACTAAAATGAGTATACATATATATACACATAGTAAATGATATGAATGTGCATGTTTGCATGCTATAGTCTACAACAGCATACATTACATCATGTGGAAACCATTTTGCAGTGATCAAATACTTTATGGTTTCTTATTATGCACCTGGCAGGAATAAATGAATCATTTAAATATTTGATAGGGATACTTCACCTATAGGTTCATAATTTGTTATTTACTTGAAGATGAAATATCCCCATAAAATATTACAAAATAAATAATATTCATCTCCCATCCCCTATTTAGATGTTAACTTAAATTTGTTCTTTTAATTAATATTGTATTCAAAATGAAATATTTTAGAAAACTGTCCATCAATGGCTAATCTACATGTACAATTTCAAGTCAATATTATGCAGTTTATATTCATATTTATGAAAAGAAATTGTTCAATTATCAATATTGAAATATCTCAAAATAGTGTAATGACTTGTTTAAAAAAACGAGTGGTTTTATGAAATATTTTTGGTAATACTTGATCTTTCATTATTTATTAACTTGCATTTAATTTCTATCCCAATGTTTAAAGATGGAATTCTCTTAGGAGACACTGTAGGTTTTTGTTGCATTACTGGAATTTGCTACAAATAAAAATGTTGGGAAGCCAGAATTTAACATTTTTGTTTGTTTTTACTCGTAATAGATTTTAAAATTTGCTTTAAAATAATTAGTTGAAACTTCATTATGTGATGCGAAACATACAAGTAATGCAATACAGTTAATTCTGTTCTGCATATATAATATGCTGGTCTTGCATCTGAGGATGGGAGAGAAAAAACCACCTTAGTTGGTAAACTTGTCTTCATAAATGTAAAATAAGACCTCAAAATAAATGCAGTGTATTATATAAATATGTATAAATATATAAAAACAACATTGTTTTAATATTAGAAATAAGGCACTATCATTATTAGTTTTCTAAATAGGTGTACAATTGTTTCATGCTTACTAGTAGTTGGCAACAGCTGTCAAATTGCAACTTTCTATAAAAGAATGCAAAATTGAAATGTAATATATTTGTGTAATAAATTTTTGAGCAATAAGTAGAAGAAAAAGAAAACTTTCCTGCATGTTCAACCGATTTGCTGCTGTTAAACAATCACAAAAGCAAAAATATATGCTATAAGTAAAATCAAATGTTAAAAACAAAATCAACTTGTAAATAAACATTAAAATTAAAGTATATAAATAAGTAGTAGCTAATCATAAAACTATCAATGTAAAGCTGTAATAATATATATATGATTTGTACACACATGAATGTGAAAGAATATTTTATTTTAATTGCACAAAAGAATCTGAATAAAATCTGCTCGTTTTTGTTTATAGAAGGGTTAACATTATGCAAGGTATATTGCAAAATTAAACCCACAATACCTAGGATCACAAATGTTGAAAAAAACAATTGTAAGGCACAAAAGAAACAAAGAGGGCAATATAATTTAACTTATTTCAATTGTTTCTTACCAGTAATCATATTTTTGACCTGGACTATTATTTGACATGTAAAATAAATGATTAAACGTCCTGTCATGAATTGCCAAAGCAATACGGACATATTACATATTGCTTAAACATTTGACAGTTACCAAATTTCTATAAAGTGATAATTGTATGATATTAACATATGTAGCAGCATCTCAAAAATCTAATACTGTAAACTTTTAAGTAATGGATTCAAGGTTAGATATGTAATTTGACACACATTTGTTGTTGGTGCAATTATTCTTGAACATTTTAAGCTGGTTATATTTACATTGAAGCTTGTGCAGCTAAGATTCTATTCTCTTTATTGTTAATGTAAATAATAATGGATACTGAAATAAGCTGAACACTAAGTGATACCAACTGTGTAGGCAAGTTAATATTAGAACATAAAATAAAACTAAGAACCAAATAATTCTGTTTCCTGAAAGGACCACAAAAGCCACAATAATGGCAGGAAATTAACTCCAAATCTTGTTAAAGATAATATGAAAATAAAATAAAAATAATTGTATTCGTTGTTTTGTTTGTAGATAACATTAATGCATAATACATGAAATCTAATTAGACTGTATTCACTGAACTAAGATATACAAATCTAATAAAGATAAAAAGCATTTCTACTACAATTTGGAATGGTGGTATGACGCACAGCAGAAAACTGACTTGCAGAGATGATCATTTAGGTTACATTGGCTAAGCTAATTTAGGACTACTAAATTTTATTAGTATCTATTGTTAATTCTCAAAACATCGGAACTGATCACGTCTGGTCTTGGATTTCGAATAGTTCACAAAATACAAAATGCATAAAGTTGTTCAAGAAGACAAACATCTCCAAATGAAAGCTGAATGGTGTCATCTTTAATTTTGGATGTTAAATCCATTGGTCCATTTTAGAGAAGTTAAAATATTTCAGGCAATGAAGGTACGGCTGCCATAGCAGATATTTTCGATTACGAATCTTTGTCCATCCATGGAATTTGTACTGCAAAAAATGGTATATTTTGAACTGTATGGACGGAATGACATACACTATGTCACTTGCTCCTAGCCTTTTTTTGGGCTAGGATGTCCAAAAACACAGAAAATTTTAATAAAATCAGAAAACAAGATCATCATTAATTTTGTTCAATGTAGGTGGGTTAGAAATGAACATGAAAGAAAAACAAACACATTATCCAGAAGTATCATTATGGGCAAAACAGATTTGATGTATTCTCTGTATGCTGTTGTACAAATAAACCGCAGGCAAGGGTTAAAAGACCATACAGAGGGTACATGCAAATCCATTTATCCTCATAGATGATTCTATGACATTTATCTAACCATGTTTAACTAGGAACAATGAATTATTAGTACACCCTATTAACACCAGTTTATTAATAGAAATATATCGAGCAGATTCGAAAGAACATAACTGGTAAATTTGAAATAACGTTCACGGTTGAGCTCCGATGAAAGCCTGCGACAATTTAGTATGCAGTTATGTTATACGACAGGATTAAATAGTTTATTTCTAATTTATATTGTCATGTGATCAATACTTTTTAATTGGTTTATTGGGGTGACAATTAGAGGAATGGATTTTTTTCATCTGCAGGTCAAGAAATTTTTCTTTGTGTATCAATAGAATTAAAACATTTTACATAAATTCAAAATTAAAAAAATCTTTGCTCTATTGTATATTACGTGCATGGTAATTCAGAACCTAAATAGACTAGCTATAAATGTTAAATCTACTTAAATGTAATAATGTGAGATCAATTACATGTCAAAGCTATACTTTAAAGTGGTTACTGTAGTTGGTATGTTGTTTAAAGCAAACGTTAAACAATGTTGATAGCATTTACTCTTAGATGAACATGTTCTGTGGCTGTACATATTCAGGCAGGTAAACTGTAGAAATGTTTGATTGAAGGTGTCAACAGTATAAAAGATACATGTAGTAAAACAACACCACCTTACTGAGTATTAAGGGAGACCACGATTAACATGATTTATTAGTGCAGTAAATTTAGATATTTTTGGTTAAAATGATACATTCTAGATTGAGATCTTTGTTAGAAAGTAGTGGGTTGAGGTGAAAACAGACAGCACTCATTTGTGCAAAATTTGCATCAATAGTATAAGTTCATGGAAGTTTACAGAAAAAGAATTATAAATCTGGATATATGACATTTCATCAAGAGATTTACCCACTTTAAAACGAAATCCTCACCAGCATAAAGAATGCTTTGATCTGGAAGTAATAATTGCAAATTAAGTGTTATTATGTTGGTTATTGAACTTTTAACTTGTGATAAAGACCCCATAGCAGTAGTTGGAATATATTGCTTGGGAACATATATTTGCACAGAAGCTTTCACATTACTACTAGACTGGTAAACAATATGAAGATTTACTTGGGGGGGGGGGGGGGGTGTGGGGTGACAACAGGCCAAAAGGATGGCAATCCAAGGAGAACTGAAGTTGTATGCAGTGAGTTATTTACAACTCTAATTCTCTGTAGAAAAACATGAAGATTAAATAGTGTATAGAGCTATTGACTAAACAAAAGATAAAACTGCAGTGTATTCCCCAGGCTTTCTTTTCAAATGCAAGAACCAGACGTCTTTGAAATTTTGGATGCATTCCGAAAGTCGATAAGTCTTTTGTCGCATAAAAATGAAATTATACTATGTGTTGGCTGTGGTTAGCACTTTTTAAAATGTTTTATAAGGCCTTAGGGAAAACACTGTATGCCAATCCATTATATACTGCCTATCTACAGAGTAGGGTCATAAATATATCTGCACTGCATATCACATTTAAAACCTCCGCTACAATGTAAACAAAGTTAGTATTGGGAATGTTATTACAAAGCTGTGAGTTGACATAATAGCAAATGATTAAATGTTTATCTTTACACAATAAGTTTACCATTTATTGCTTTAAATATGGTTGGCAGACTCAATTCAAATGTATGACACTGATAACAGAAAGATAAACTTTCTTTGTTTTGCAACATCACTGGAGCACAATGATTAGTAATCAGCAGCTATTGGGTATCAGATACACGGTTGTATCGACACATGGTCTTAGAATTAACATACTGTTGCCACATAGGCTACTCTTACTGAAGTAAAATTTAACGATACTCCAGCAGGAAAACAAAAGGACCGGCTATTGGGCATCAAACTATTAACAGCAAGAGCTTTATTATGTGCTTTCCCACACAGGATAAACGATAGTTTGTTTAACGACAACTGGAACATATTGATTATTGGATGTCAAACGCATGGTTTTATCGACACTTTGTCAGGAAGCCCGCTGCCGCCACATAAGCTACTCTTCTTCAAACAGCTAGGGATCTTTTATGTGCACTTTCCCAGACAGGTTGACACATACCACAGCATTTGATAGACCAGTCGTGGAACATTGTTTGGAACGCGAAATAAGCCAAAGTGTCCCTGACGATTGATCATTCGAGCCATCGTGCCTCAAGCACAACCAGAGAGGATCCACCCTCCGAGCACTCTTAATTTCAGGCAAAAGCTCTTGTGCTGAGCCAAGTCCTTATCGGTGACTAAAATAGATATGTTCATGCACCTCGAGGTGAGTATGCTCAGAACCCACCCACTTAGCACAAGTTTTTACATCACCCACTTACATGTTCTATACCAACCACATACCACATATTGTATACCACCCACTTATCACAAGTTTTTATACACGACATAATGATCCATCAGAAATCAGTAAAATGTTTCTGGTAATACCCTTTCTTCCCACTTCATCACTATTTCATGAAAAACTTTTTGAAAAAATACAAACAAAAATATTTGTCTATCATTCACCTTATTAATGATGAGTTACATAGTCAGTAAAGAGTATGCAATAAAAACTAAACACCAAAATTAATCCAATTAGACAATAATGTACTAAAAGGATCTGTCATTTAGTTAAATAAATTTAGTAGTTGCATTTCTTTGGGATTTTTTTCAGCATATATGCCATGCCAACAAAATAAGTGTTATAAAGTAAAATATGGAAAATAAAGAATTATACATTAACAAAAGTAAAATACATGCAAATTGTACACTCTAATATGAAAATACATATGTAGAAAGAAATCAATTTTCATAACAAGAACAGCAATAACAAAAGTGGCCTGAAGTCCTTTACTTCCCCACCCATATCAACCAAAGACCACATACTAATATATACAGCCTTATTTGCATAACAGACACTGTGCAGCCATCAGGGAATTCGTTTAAAAGTAGAACCAGTGTACAATAGCAATACACGTGTTATACTCTTTTATAATTGTATATATCATTGCAATGTGATTTTCCAAAAAATATTAACATAAACTAGGGAATGGCAAAAAATAAAAAAGCTCATGCTTCAAATCGATAAACAAAAAAAAATCATTTTTTCAATAGAAAAAACCCAGAAAGTCAACATTCAGTGCTAACTGGAACAAAGCAGCCCAAACGTTTTCAATAAAATATTAATATATATCAACATCAAAACTGAGAATCTCTTCAAACATTGTAAAACATTAATCAGTGAAAAACAATTATTGATAGAGGCCCAAACCGGATATTGGAATATTACAACATGGCTAGTGCATGAACAATGTAAGTATTAAAACAGGATATTGGGCATTACTGCATATTCTTTAAATCAACATATTCGCAGATAATCAAAACATATTAGGCGAATATTAGGAAAAATAACATTGCAAAACACCAATTAATTAAATATATATATATAATTGTATATGAAAAGTGTAATTAATAGAAAAGTTATTCAAAAATAATACAGAATAATACCAAAAATAAAAGAAACGCCTATTGTCCACAGTTCTCGACCTACCACCAATGGGTTAAATGACTGTGCTAAATACTGGACAGGCAAACTTGTAAAGTAGTGCACAACTATACCGGGTGTGGACAACAGTACTAGCCGTCTGCTGGTTATTTTATAAAAAAAAAGACTACATATATCAATATCTTAATCGTGTCATTTAAATACCGCTTTCAAAGATGTTTCACCCTTTCATATTAATACCAACATAATTGTTAAAACAAGCTGGTTCTATTGTCCACACTGTTGTCAAAATGTTATCAATGGTAAGTTGGCAATAATAACAAAACGAAATAAAACATTATGGCATAATAATTAAACTAAAAGCTTGAATAGCAATACATACAGTTAGAGCACCAAAAATTATATATGTATAACAATTCCCTGGCTCCAGCATGTGTGTGCAGAGGGAGAAGACTCCCAAATAAAAATGGTCTTTTAACATAACTCTCAATATAAGCCATCAACAATAACTGGTTAGACCTCGATCAAATATCACTTTACAACACAGCCAATTGTCAAGAAGAAACCATAACAGCTGATATACAAGTGATGACAGCAGGACAGGCCTTCTGTTGATTTACTATATTCAGATTATTAAACAAAAATAAGCACAAGTGGTATTAATGGAATATTATTTAACAAAGATAACATTTTTTACATTAAATTAAATATGTTGCACAATACATATATGGTTTCTTCGTAACAAATGCCAGGTTTGTAAATATTAAGTCACAAAATGGTTTGTTTCTGGCAATAATGTCAAAGGCAGCATACAAAATGTTTACTTGATATCTTGTGTAATTATTGACAACTTGATATACATTTATAAGTCTATACGATTTTCAATATGGTAAAAATTTGCCAAAATACAGTGTATTACTTCTTTTATATATCCCTTAACCAATTATAAAAAACCCCTGCAAAATAAGGTTATAGTAACATTTGGTTCTTTATGTATGAACAGCAATTGATACAAAAGCAGTCTGAAGAGAAGGAAATAATCTATTAACAAAACACCTCCAAGATATTCGTAAGCTTTCTAAATCTATAATGTTCTCGATTACATAATCAGTGAGTATTCAATGATAGTTTGAATAAAAGCTAGATTAGTGCTTTTAATAATAATAGTCGACACCAAAAATACACGTCTAACCCTTGCAAGTAGAACATGTCCCAATTCAATGATTATAAAATTAATTATGCTGTCTGTCAGAGCATGTGTGTCACTTGCTTCACAATTTCTTGTGTCCTTTAATAACTGTCGATAGTCAACTATAATTCAGTTAGTTATTCTTTGGCTACATTAGTAAGCAGGTGTGCCGTTTTATCTCATTCAAGTACTTAATGTACTGTCTAATATTACAGAAGGGGATTATTGCATTCATAAGTTTATAAACAGTTATTACAAGTCGAAGCTCATATTCACTTTTGAATAAGTCTTCTTCTTTTCGTTCCTTACTTTTGAATAAGTGACATTAAAAATTAATAAAACGTTTTTACTATTAAATTCAAACTATTCTCTAATAATTATTGCTTTTAATGTATTACCCAAAAGATTGATCATTTTATAAGAGATGATTACCAGAAACAAACACATTTAGAGCTTGCGATAGATTACAGTACTTTAAGTCTTCTGTATCTTAACATATTTTAATGAAAACTTCCTTTCGTACATACATCTCACAAAAATGTATTTTCAAAAGTAAATCGATAAACGACAAAATTAATTTCCAAACACTAAATGCAAACATTTCAAAAATCTTAAAGTTGGAAATAATAAAACATCTCAAAACTAAACTTTTTTTTAAATATTACAAGTTAAATTCAAAACTGGAATTGAAAGAACATGAACACCATTAAAGTGAATGAAAAATGTCGTTGTGATTCTAAAACTAGATTATTGTCTCCGACAAGGCTCGTAACATGTAACCTCAAAGACAAAATATGTGGTAATGAAAATGTGCTCAAAAGGGAGCAGCACTTTCTCCATCATTAAACTGCACTCAAAAAATTTGCTGGATAAAATATAATTCTGGAATACCTTTGAAAAACTAAATATTCACAGTCTTCCTTTCTCCTTAATAGTTCTAAGGTTACTCGATCGCATAACTAATATATATGAAAAAATTAACACAGTAAATAATCAACAATCTTTTGATTAGATGCATACACTAAAATAAGTATGGTGGGTAGAAGTTAAATGGTCTTGTATACAAACGTATGTTGCATGAGCAATTTTCGCTTCTAAATAATAGCATATGCAAATAACTGCTAAAAAGTAAAGAAATTTAAATTTATAAAATTAACATAGTATTGGTCAACATCACCAGAAAATATACTATTATCTTTTTGTAAAGCTTGTCATACTATGAACACAAAAAAAAATAATCCCTTAAGGCACAGCTAAAAAAAAATCAACAAAAAAACCTAAAATAAACTAAAGGAAGAAAAATAAGTCGTGTTAAGACTGAGTATATGTGACTAGAAATAAGCATATTTGCATATGTATATATGAATTGGCAATCGGACCATAACATTATGGTTACACTGCAACCCACCTCAGTGTTAGATGGTGATAATAAAATCTGGAAACTGTTAACAATCTGACTACACAGTATAAGTATACTTATGTATAATATATATATATATATATAGTGCTTCAAAAATCTAACTCATGTCAATAGCGAGATTACCAATGTCAATCATCACTTTGCACTTAGTATAATCATGTGACAAAAAATATATATTAACAATACAAGGGTAAACTGTAAACATAATTATAATATAAACTAAAGGAAGTTAAGGGATCCAATAATAAAAGCCCTCAGTAAGGAGGTAACATTGGCACATGAGTTAAGTGATATATAAAGTGTTCAGTACCAGCACGTGGTGATTATTCTTGGCAAGGGTGACAATGTAGCCCTCTGACGTGATCTTCAAACCACAGCAGCGACTAACTTTTACATATGGGCACTGAAATTCTCCTATGAGTGATCCATCCCTCTGGAAAACAGCAACATGAAATCTGTTGCCATGGCTATCACCAATAAGGACATCTCCTGCATCACTGATATCGATTCCATTTGGATAATTTGTGATATTTTCACAACCAATTCGCCGTGCAAACTGCCCATCTTCATTGAAAACTACAACGCAGTGGCCCTGAAAAATAATGGTTATTATCAATATACAATAAGTACTTTATATTTTCGAGTACCAACAACGAAGCAGATTAGTTTCTGTGAAAGTAAAAGGAAAGAAACAAATATAAAGGTACACATGCAGGCTGCAAAAGGACCGTGTTCGCATCGCAAAATCTTGCAATCGCGATGCATTATTATTACTTATTTTACATAAATGCTAATAAAATTCCATTCCTTATCCAGTAAAAAAACTGCTAATCACAATTTTAAAAACAAATTGCACCCCGACATGTATGCATCATATAAGTGCAGTCCTAATACCTACCTTGAAATCACAAACAAAATATTCTTTTCCACTGACAGCAATGTCAGAAGGCTCACGCATGTAATCACTGCAGTCAAACCATTTGATCAGGTCTCCAGACTCGGCAATACAAAACACAGTGGGTGAAACACTGTCCACAGCGACAACATGCCCTGAAAAAGTAATACAATTTAACTTAGCTGAAACCTTTGATAGCACCTTCAGAGTGATGGTGGAGTATAGCAATAAAGGGAAACGGAGTGTACGCTCTTCAAATTTATCTGTTGAAATGACTATTAAACAGACAGCTACAAAATTAACATCCAGTGGTGGGCGAATCTTGATACAGCAGGATGACGAGATGTTTTCAGTATTTACATTGATAAATGCTAATAAGTAAACCCCCATTTGTGCATAGGCGTATGTCGACTTTTAGAACTTATGGGTGTGAAGAATAAAAATATATATATATTAGTCAGGTCAATATAGCACCTAACCCCAAAATAATTGATAGAAATTGTTTTATGGTATTTTTTTGTACTATGGGGTATGCTGCATAAAATATCAAAAGTTTTCTGATGTTTGCCCACCGGAAATGATAAAAATTTGACGTCAAACAAGATGGCCGCCATCTAAACAAAAATTTACTTTATGTCTTACACATCTGAAAATTATGCCATATCTAGCTATAATGAGAACTGAAAATACTTGCAGATATAATTATATCCATATAAACATGTATAAGGAAGGTACAGAATCATTTCTTGTGGTGTCCTGACGTCACAGACATAGTTTGTCACATATGTTTTTTGTAAATGAAGATAATATCACCAAATAAACTGCAACCTACTCGATAGTATTTCATAATCTGAAGTTACTTTTGATACACACTGTAACACCAAACAAGACTGGAAAGAGGTGATAAGAAAATTGACATAATGTACGTCATATATGATTGTACTCTAGTCTCACATTCCTTCAATGTCTTCCTCAGATATTGCGCCGTGTGTCATGTTTTCACAAACATTTTCTTGGCAATTTCCACAAGCTGATGTGCATTCGAGCCCATGTTTCTTGCAGCTACATCTCAATGTGGCACATGGAGTGGAACAGTTACAGTGGATCATTTGCAAAAGAATGTCTGGTGCAGCATTCTTGTCCATTGTTATTGGACGGAGTTGGTTCTCCTCAACTTTCCAACCCCACTCAGTAGGCTCCATCTCTCCTCTAACGCCCATCCAAACCATAATCTGATGGTAAGCCCGTAATGAATGATACTT
>JAULBR010096544.1:0-11654 GCA_032355825.1 Melanodrymia aurantiaca
TTTATGGGCTATTTTCCTTTCCAGCCAGTGATCCACGACTGGTTTATCAAATTCTGTGGTGTGTGCTATCCTGTCTAAAGGGAAAGTGCACATAAAAGACCCCTTGTCATTCATAGAAGAGTGGCCTATGTGGTGGCAGCAGGTTTTATCTGACCATGTGTCAATATAACCATGCGTCAGACGTCCCAATAACCGCTGATTTATAATCGATGTTTCTAGTGGCGTCATTAAATAAAACAAACTTTACTTCTTGGAGACTTGTAAATTTGCCAACAAGTATTTAATAACACATCTACGTGAGGACAGAACTCTCAAATTTGTACACTCGTCATACTGGTTATGGTAGTAAAATAAATTACATCAGGGTGTTTTATAAATCCACCTTTGGTCCCATACCGACTGGAATAGCCTTTAACTCAGTTCTCATGCACAAGAATTCACCGAGGACAGTCATCAGAGTCATGGAAACTATATTTGTCAGCCACCACCAGAACGTTTGTGGAATGTGACCTCCGTATACCCAACAAGCTATAAAATGAATAATGTGAACGGTGGCTGCAAAATCCAAACACTGCTTTGTTTTCCGCACAACACACCACAGGCCCAGTGCACTGAAAAGAAACAAAAACAGAGAATTTCAACTTATTTGTAGTATCAGGGTTGTATGATAACAATTTTAAAACTTCACTTTTCAGATTAGTCATACAGTGGTGGCCTCAACCAAACGGTCGCCTAGGCTTGGTTAGATGCCTAGGCACGGGCAGACCAGGCAGTAATTAACATCGCTGGCTAACACCTCACAATCCTGGCTACTGGCCTGCTATGGATGTCAGTTTTGGATATATCTCTAGGTATAGTCCGAGGGTTGTCCAGCCAGAAACATTTTCATCTAGACCCTTGTCAGTCATTTGCCTAGGAGGTTTTTGTGATCTGCCGAAGCCTATGCGACGGTTTGGTTGAGACCACCACTGTATTGAGAATAGTTTATGTTGAAATCAATTGCATTAACCCATTGTAGGGTGAATTTTGACAAAGAAAAAGCATTAATTTATTAATTTGTAACAAACTTTTGATTAAATGTTAACTTTTTTTTTAAATGTCATATTAAAACTTTTGGCGTAAAATCTTTTTTTTCTTCAATAAAATATGTGTCAAAAGGTACATTTAATGTCGTTAAAGGGTTGAAGGGTAGTCAAGAAATTTATTAATAGGTTAAATTTTATTTCTTAAATATTGTTTTTCAACCGGATCTGTGTCAAATTATACATTTACAATGTATGTACAGTCTGAAGTGCAATGCACAATGGAAGCAATTACACATGTACATGTAGCTTAGCCCAAATTTATTCGTGAATATTTTCATGAAAGAATATTTTGCCATACATTTTGCTTCAGTCTGACACAAAATGCCTCGAATGAAAACAACCTTTTCCAAAATTATGCACACCAGAAGTGTTTTGCTCTTCACTTGCCTCGAAGTATTTAATTTCGCCTAAGCTAATTATTGTACCTGTGCACATTGCACTGTATGCTAGTAATAATTTATCACAGTGACTACATGTATGTAACTTGCTCAGCAGAAAAACTCACCATGTTAAACTGTTTAATGCATATGCAATGACATGTGTTCTCGCTGAATCCTCATACAGTCCCAAATCCTGAAAAACATAATCAAGGCTTGATATGAATCTGATCATAGAACATTTTGACATTCTTAAGAACTTACACAATGTCAAAATGTACATGTATTCCCCAAAAATAACAAAATACTAAACATTTTGTCAGTGATAAATTTGATCCTTTGTTTTGAGAAACAAATAATCAGTTGTTTTGAAAATTTTATTGACTAAACCAATGGGATCGCACAACAGGCAAAGCCTATACAGGTGCTCTCCAAAACAAGATGATATCAGGAACATATTTACATATTATAAACAGATGTTAAACTCGAATGATATAATTATGTACTAGATTATTGGAGCCCTACTAGTGCAGCTTGTGAATTGTGGCTTTTGGTACTACATGTAAATTTGTAATTTTGTCAACCTGGTGGATGGCTAGTTAAAAAAAGACAAGTGAAACATTTTTATTCAAAACTCACACTTTGAATACATTGAGAGGTGCAGTATATTTAAGATGGGTCAAAGGTCCCTAATTTTGTTAAGCAATAATTTTAGTTAATCTATCAAGTTACACCATGTTACTTTGTTAAGGTTTTTAAAGTACATGTTACTTGTATTACAATTTACAATAAAATTATTGTCTTAAATATGGGCTAGTGAACTTTTAATCATGGCTAGTGAATTTTGAAAACCACTAGCCCATGGGCTGATTAATATATTATTTACAAATTAGAGAATGCCAGTTGTGTCCTCAAACAAACTTGATCTTTATTCTACTTACCCAGGGTTGGATAAATCCCATGCCCGGCAGCCGGGGCTACCAGATTTTATTCATGGTCTACTGCTTTAGCATGTGTTGGTAGCAAATAAATATTTGGAAAACGTTTTGTATAACATTATCAAGCATTACTGATACTTGTTCAGCCACTTGTATCTTTTTACTAACTTTTAGAAGTTTGGATGTTTGATAGTTAGTTACATGTAATGATGTATAACCTATTTACGTGCTTATAAGTTATATTCAATTAAGGTTCACGCACATCTGTCATGGTCACACAGTCCAGCCGCCTCAACTGCCTGTCCAGGACAGAAGTTAGTATGAGAGAGGAAACCCGCTACCCCAAATTGATACATGTAAGTAGCAAGGGATCTTTCATATGCACTTTCCCAGGGTTCCCAGACAGGTTAGCACATACCACAGCCTTTGTTAAACCAGTTGTGGACACTGGTCGGTATAAGTGGTACCTATCCATTGAGCCTGGTGGAGCACTCACTCTGGGTTGGAATCGGAAAGGGAGATCCACCCACGGGAATCAAACACCGTTCCTACCATCCTGTAGTCCGTGGCGTTAACCACTACACCACGGAGGCCGGTGATGTTTGATCATCTTTTTTCACTTTTGGGGCTACCAGATTGTTGATGTGTGGTAGCCCAGTGGGCTACATGTACCTACTGGGCTACCATTAAAAAGTAAAAAAATTCCAACCATGACTTACCACTTGTGAAAATAGTTGTTCTAACGACAAATCAAATCTTCCAATGAGATCCAATATGTATATCCAGAATCCAAGCATTAAATAGAAAAATGACTGAATTGAAATAATCTGGGACAAAATTAGAACTGGGTCCCAAACATTGCTTCTAAAATGTCCACCCATTTGTTTGTCTAGTTGTCTTCTGATCAACCCAAGCATTACACTTCTTTAAAGTCTTAAATTAATTAACATTCTATTTTCATCATAGAATAGAAAACATTCTTTGGAAGATAAATATGAAATAAACAAACGTCTTTGATCCAAATATAACTGATAAAAACTACACCACAGGGGTGACAGCCAGCAAGCTCAAATTGACGTGTCCACCATGTTTCAGTAATAACATGACATTATAAACCATATCGACTACATTATAATCAGTTGAGTATTATCTGTGTAGATAGAATAAATAATTGATCTTGTTTCATTTGTCTATACGTTCTCTAATGTGTCCAATTTAAGAGAATTCCTGAAAATAACAGTGATTAAGAATTGTCAATTCTCTAGTCAGCCATGACAGGTGACGTCATCCGATTAGTTATTTTTCTCTAAACAACTAATGTTGATTTATAATAATAAGTTGTCTGAGAACTGAAATTCGAATAACGAGTTAGATTCTATCCACTAAAGAGAACAGATTCTTAAAAAAAAACCCAGCACTACAAAAATTTAAGAATTCGATACTAAACTAATAAATGCAAACGGTTGAACAAAGTTTGCCGTCTCAAATTTGAGCGACATTAATTGTTGATGTTCCAATCTAAAAACAAGCAGCCCCCAAACACATATTTCGTAGGCTACAAAGATAAAGTCTGTTCGTTTAACGACACCACTGGAACACATGGATTATTTAAACCCTGATTAATAATCAGCGGTTATTGGATGTGAAACGCACGGTTATGTCAATGAAATTTAACCCGCTGCGACTCTTTTTTTAATAACAGCGGGCATCTTTTTATGTGAACTTCCCACAGACAGGATAGCGCACACCACAGCCTTTAATAGACCAGTCGTAGATCACTGATAGGCTACACATTATTTACCATGATAAATTCTTAGTATAATCAAATTACGGTCTATTAACCTTTATTCTAACTAGTACTGTAGATAATAGTAGATTTGTTCTCGTTGCGTCTCGTGAGAAAGAACGTTGTTTCATTTAACTTCCGCCGTTTCGTACCACTTGTTATCGGGGTATGTTTTTTGCTAAATATTTTAATATTTGACACTACACAACACTATTTGATGTATCATAATATAGATGATATTGCTGTATGTTTGCATCAAACACAAAACCAGTATTACTTCTGTAGCAAGTTTATTGGCAAACGGGGCCCTTGATGAACGCCGGTCAAGCAAGGTCAAAGTCAAACGTCTGACAAATCCATGTTCTAAATCTAATCCAACAAGTGTATTGGACTAAATTTGATTGGATCATCCTTGCAATTTACGGCAATATATTGGCAAGAGATCCGAATATTCCCCCTTTCAACTATTCCTATCATTGCTCTTCATTCCGTCATTAGAAGGGGAACATTCGGACTTCTTTCAGATTTGTTTGTGTGCACGTTCTCACAGACAGGAAAGCAAACACCACAGATTTTGATAAACCAGTCATGGATAACTGATTGGAACGAGAAATAACAGAAAGGACCACTGAAAACTATTGATCCGCCTCTTAAGACAGGTGGCTGCTTAATAATACAGGTTACAATGTACTAAAATTGATGATTTGGTAGAATATTATGGCGACACTTTAAGACAGGTGGTTGCTTAATACAGGTGGCCGCTGAAGCAGGTTTGACTATACTGTTGGCCTTGTTTCAGAAATAATGTTTTCCACATTTCGATAGATTTGTAAATTTATTCAGTGTTCGGGAAATTCCCAATGAATTAACTTGGTTTGAGTTAATAACTACATTTCTTACACACCTGTTGGAATTGACCCTATGCGATATTTATGGTCTCACACGGGTCATCTGTAACGGGCATTAGACAACATTTGAGACTTCTGATTGGCTGCTCCACAGTAACAACCTGAGTGACCTGCCTATGACGTCATCAGTTTTGACTGCACGGGGTACATTCCTTCAACATTGTATGACGTAGCGTTTTGTTTGACGTCACGCGACACATTTAACAATTTCCACAGAATTTATAGTTGCAGCACTGCAGTTCATTTCATTTGTCTAAATTGTTTTTCTGAGTTTGTAAGAAATAGAATACTACACTCATGTCCGTTAGAGATCACTGATCTTATAACTCATTGAATACATTTAAATTTTGAAACCACTCGTTATAAGATCAGTGATCTCTAACGGCCACTAGTGTATTATTCTCTATGTCTGAGTGTTTTGAAACAAATGTTGCACAACATTCTGAACAATACAAGACCAAGTAGCTTATATTGACCGATGTTGCATATATTTATTTGAAATAAGTTAAACTTGTGTTTTACAGCAAAATGAGTGGCCATTTAATTCGTGTTGTCGCGCGAACAGCGAGGCTCTCTCAAAGAGTTCTATCGACAACAGCTGTCCGGAATCAAGATGTAGTATTGGATCAAGCTGCAAAGGATAGAATATATCCCAAAATAGGTAACATTATTATTAACGTACATGTATATATATATATATAATGTACTTGTGTAACACTACTAACAGGAACAAGTCAAAATGGACCGTGTCATTTTGTATAAAACTTATACAGGGCCGTAGCTAGGACTTTTTGTTGGAGTGGAGGATGGTGAGGTAGCGTTTTCCCTAGGATTGAGGTAGGGCATGGTAATTTGAACTCTAACCGAGGCATTCTGTTGACTTCTGAGCATTTTCAGAGCACATTATTCTCATAAAGGAAATTGAAGTGCACAATTATTATTTAAATTAAGTCTAATTATGGTGTTTAATGGTGGGGTTGGGAAATATTTTAATAAAAATGATTTTTCTGCAGTTTTACAAAGATACTTTACAAAACTATTGGGGCAAGGAATGTTTTGGTCTTGGGGCAGTATGGTGCTGATGTATCAAGGCATGGTGCTGCGCCATGCTAAAATGGTCTAGGGAAAACAATGAAATGAATGGGCGGCAAACATTAGGGTGGTCTGGGGTGGGGTGGATTTTAAATCTAAAGGCTCTGAAATGTGAAATGCCATACAATTTGCAGTCATTTCAGATGGTTAAGATGATTTTCTTTAATTTTACATATAATTTTATAGCGAAAAACTAATGTTCTGTGTATAGGGTTAAAGAATTAAATCAAAAGTTTTGCTGTAGTGTTATTGTTTGCTTACTGATTTTATATTTACTGGCCATATTAAACGATGATCGATATCTTTCAGGTAATCGGGATGTTGTTGGTTTTGGCTTCAATGGCACAGGCTCGTACGCTGATAGAGAAGAATTTCCATGCCCGGGTATCCGTTTCAAGGAAAACACATCTGACGTGATGGCACTTAGGGAAAAGGAAAAGGCAGATTGGAATTCTCTAACCATGGAGGAGAAGAAACAATGTAAACATACTTACCACTTCTTTAAACAGTACTTAGGCCAAAAAACAAAAAGGTGTGTTTAGGGTAATATGCCACAAACAGTTTGGGTTGGTCGGCCATTTTTTATATATTTTTTTTATTATCAAATAATTATATTCCTCCCTTATCAAAGATAGCGGGAGAAAAGATGGTCATCCCTAAATAAAATGTTAATAAACAAGCTGAATTTTTTGTTTTAAAACTCCCACAAGGAAATTAATTTTATTATTTTTAATTTTAGCAATAAAATGGGTAAAGTCGGCAGGAAAAATTAGGGTCAGTTGGGTTACCAATAACACACCTTTTTTTGTGTGGCCTTATTGCCTTGAAACAATATTGAAATCTTATTTTTAAAATATTGAATTTTTTCATTGATTTACTTACTGACAAGATTCTATCCATGCTAAGTAATCCTGGACAGGCAGTTGAGGCAGCTGGACTGTGTTCAAGATAGACATTCGTGAATCTTGATAACTGTAAACATTTACATGACCAAATGTTTATCTCTGCATATGACAGAGTCGAAGGGATATTGTGACAAAGTAGAGATAACATGTACTCACGAATCTCGGCCAAAGTTTTGTCAATGGTAATACATGTAGTATTAATACTAGGTGAGTGAAAGGTGAGTGTATCCTGCTCCACCAGTGGCACACATCATAAGCACAACCAAGTTGCATGTCCGTTTTCTTCATCAAAATGATAAAAAGCGTAAAAAATTGTAAAAATAAGGTATTGCATCAGACATCATTTGCGTCATATTGTAAATAAGTTACAACTAGCTGACAAACTGTCTAACTCTGGACACATAGCTTTGATCAACGTGTTTGATTGGAAATGTTTTTCAGTGTGTCTAACTGTCTAACTGTACAAATAGCTTTGATGTGAAATGTGTTTTCAGTGTACAGAGCCAGCTTTTGCCAGACATTTTCCGAGATGAAGGCGCCGACCGGGGAGTGGAAGTCTGTCACGGCAGCCGTGCTCCTCTGCTTCTCCATCAGTGGCTGGTTCATCATGTGGTTGAAGAGATACGGTAACTACATCAGAACTTCACTTTCATTTCAATACATTGATCATTTGTAAAAAAATCAGTTTTCTCGCCGATTGAAAATATAAAACGAGGTGAAATTCATCACACAAGTACTTCCATACAGTCGACAACTTAAGTTGCCATTTGCAGTGCGATCAAATGCATGGAAGTACACCTTACAGAGCATTCACACTGCGTTGGAGCCAGTACATTACTCGCCCTGTAGTACAATATTGTATCACCTCTTTTTAAATGATTTCCTGAAAACGTCTCCCGCATTTAAAAAAAATTGTAAAAAAAGAAATCTTGTTCAGTGAGTACTGCAGAACTGGGATTAAAAATTGAACCCAGTACGTACCAGTCTTACACTCGAATCACATATTCCACGAATGGGATTTGAACCCAGTACCTACCAGTCTTACGCCTGAATCCCATATACCACACATGGGATTTGAACCCAGTACCTACCAGTCTTTTAGTC
This sequence comes from Melanodrymia aurantiaca, assembly GCA_032355825.1. Classification (NCBI taxonomy): domain Eukaryota; kingdom Metazoa; phylum Mollusca; class Gastropoda; order Neomphalida; family Peltospiridae; genus Melanodrymia; species Melanodrymia aurantiaca. The sequence goes on from JAULBR010096544.1 coordinate 8,196, forward strand.
TGATGCGTTAACTAACCACTGCACTACAGAGGTGGGTTGAACATTGATTAAAGTTGCTTTGTTCAGGCTGCAAAATGACCGGGTTCGCATCGCAAAATCTTGCGATCGCGATGCATTATTATTGTTACTCATTGTATACAAGTGCTAATCAAGTTGTTTTTCCATTCCCAAAACTGCTAATGGCCCATTCCACGTTACGTGTGTTACAATTCAAATTATTTTTTTGCAGAACAATTATTCCTGAGATAACTCTTCCTAAATGTTTATAACTATGATGATAATACTATTATCATCATAGTTATAAACATTAAAAAAGAGTTATCTCTCAGGAATAATTGTTCTGTAAAAAAATATTTTGAATTGTAACACACAATTTTAAAAACGAATTGCACCCTGTTGTTTGTTTTCAGTCTATCAGCCGATGCCAAGCACCGTGACGCGAGAATGGCAGTACGCCACTGCTGACAGAATGGTTGCTCAGCAACAAGGACGTATCACTGGTATCTCATCAAAATACGACTACGAGAAGGAACAATGGAAATAAACACTTCACCAGCGCCTAGGATAGCTCATAACTGAATGTGTTGCCAATATACATATTTAAATTAACTAGCTCAAGTCTAGTGGAGTGGTAATTTTTGTTTGATTCGTCTTTGGAGTTGGCATGTTGTACTTTCCACAATGTGATAACAATAATGCAAATAATGTCAAATCCTAAACATTGTTGTGTTTGTGAGTAACAAATAAATGTTTGTGGACACATCTGGGGTTTTTTAAACTTTGTATACTGTAGTTTGTTTAATGACATAGAACACAATTGGTCAAAGGAAACCCGCTGTAATATCATAGGCTACTCCCCTTATCAAATAACAGCAAGGGATTGTTTATGTGCACTTTATTAGACAGGATAGCACACACCACAGCCTTTGATGGAGCAGTCGTGGATCATTGGTTGGAATGGGAAATAACCTTATGGTCCACGGAGCATTCAACCCTCAACTTATTGAATCTCAGGTGGACGCTCCTTGCACAGTTAAGCAACCCCTCCTGTATCATATACTGTTATATCCTGACATTACAAGGGGTCTTGCCCGAATGTTGTGTCCGTTCCAGTCTTTATATATTATAAGGTGTGTTGGTGTATGAATACATTGTAAGTTTCCGGTTATGAAAATACAGATTGCAAATGGCCGAAGTTTTGGGTTGCCAATGTTTAAAATGTAAAGTTGTGTAACAACACAACATATACTTGCCTTAATAAAACAATTTATCATCCATTCATGATTGGAGGCTTTTGCAGGAGATATCGTTGACCTAATAATTTGTGATATCTCTAGAGACGGTTTTTCGAGCTCGTCACCAAGAAACGTTGACGCAACTGTTATGACGTCATGCCTTCAAAGCAAACATTGCAAGTGTTCATTTCCTCTTAATTTCTTTTAATAATCATCCTAACTAGAAAAAATTATAATGAATGATAAAAAGAATATCCCCCTCGTGCCTTGTGGCTCGGATTTTATACTTTTATCAACTTGTGCTGATAAATTATGATATCACAAGGCACTTGGGGGATATCCTCTATGAATATAATTATTTTGTACAGTATACCAGCTGCTACTAGTAAAAAGTTACTCATCCAGCATTCAAATTTTTGTATTAATTTTTCTAGACTTTAATTAGCTTTAATGATAAACATTTTTGTGGCTATTATTAATTTGTGGCATTTAATTTTTTTAAACTTTGTTCTGGGATACACTATCAATTCATGTCCATTTTGTTAAATTCTTTATTTTGAATTAGAATTAGAAATAAACAAAACTCTAAACTTTTGTGAAGTAAAAGCTTAATACAGCGTGCGTAACGTTATATTCTTAAGAAACAAAAATAATTATTCTGTGAGATCAACAAATTACTTTTTGTTTACTTTATATAATCAAGATCAATAAAAAATTTAAATGTAAGAATTTGTATCTAATTATACTCAAATATATTTTCGTAATATATTGGACTTACTATACAATGTAGGTTCGAGGGGAGTGGGAAATAAATGAGAATACATTTCTATTAATTTAATAAGGTTATGGAATTTTGAAGTCCAATTTTAAATGCTACATGTATATTTTGTACATGATTCACTTCCCAAGAATTCTCAATTTAGATTGTCACTAAAGCAGTCAAATTCATGATCTAATTATTGCTGGAATCACATATCTCTTCCTCAAAATCAGGGGTCGTAATATACACTAATCCGCTATACCAAGAATAGTTATTTTCAAAACGGAATAGTAAACTAAATTTTTCACTATTCCGTTATGAAAGTGGAAATAAAACATGGAATCATGAAATCTGTCTGGTTATTCCTTCTAAATAGATGTTTATTCCTTCATTTGGGAGCTATAGTAGTCGTACTCAACAGCTTTAATAAACCAGCGAACGCAAAGAAGACAGCTTTAATAAATCTTAATGCACCGAAGAATAACTATAACATTTTTAAAGGGATAGTAAATTTTCAGACAGAATAGTGATTTTTGAAATTCACTATTCCTTTGGAATATAGGGGCACAAAATTTATATTTCGACCCCTGAAAATGAGTGATCTTCAGTTATTGTCAACTCTGTACATGGAACTACAGTGTATACCTATTTCCTGAGAAAATTGAATTTTAAATTGCCATAAATTTTTCACTGATAACGGTCAACTTGAAACACAAAATGTTAGTATTTTGGAAAAGTGGTGATCTGAATATGGCCGAAAATAGGAATTAATTAAGCTAATACATGTTATTTGTCAGTTCCGTTACTCCAATCTGATTAAAGTCAGTTCCTACATCCGCACAATAGGTAGCGGATGTAGGACGTGATTTTAATCAGATTGCCGTTACTCTGAAGGTTAATGATACTCAACACACTTTCAATAAGTGTCACACATTTTCATTTTTTGCTTGTTATTCTTTTTCTCCTTTTACTTTTTTTAAGGTTATGGAAGACATAAAACAATTGAGATTTTTATAAATTACAAAAACCAACAATATTTTTAAAAAAAATTGTTTATGTATCATGATGTACTTGTAATACATTTAATAATATTAAATGTATTACAATCACTACTATATATTATATATAACTAGTAGTGATTGTCTGCTAGTTGGCATCGGTTAAGGAGAGCACATTGATTTATTTATTAATCAGTGGCTATTGGATACCAATCAGTTATGATGACACATGGTCTCAGGAGTTTGCTGCCACCACTAAGGCTGCTCTTACCAAATAACAGCAAGGGGTCTTTTATTTGCACTTTACCAGAGATAGCATAATATACACACCAGCCTTTGATATACCAGTCATGGATCACTAGTGGAGCGGGACGTAGCTCAGAGGTAAGATGTCCACTTGTGGCGGGATGGGTCGAGAGATCGATCCTCCACAGCGAAAACATTTTTATGGGCTATTTTCCGTTCC
>JAULBR010096555.1:0-11654 GCA_032355825.1 Melanodrymia aurantiaca
AAACTGAAAGCAGACGATGGGACCGATGACCTTTATCATAAGCGCCACCTATTGGCTGTTTGCTCAGGGTAGATAATGAGGAATGTATCTCATTAATAGTCGGCGTGTCTAAATGATGTACATACTAAGATTGTCTCCAATATAGAATTAATTAGATATACATCATTGGACCAAATAAATCAGTCGTAAAATAGTCTACAGGAATTTCAACGTTGTATTATGTTGAGATAAAACTCTTTGTTTAACGACACTTCTGGAACACATTGCATATCAATCAGTGGTTATTGGATGTCAAACGCACGGTTATATCGACACTTGGTCACAGAGGAAACCCTCTGCCGCCACATAGGATACTCTCTTCGTGTAACAGCAAGGGATCTTTCATGTGCACTTTCCCAGACAGGATAGCACACAACACGGCCTTTGATAGACCAGTCGTGGATCACTGGTTGGAACGGGAAATAACCCAACGTGCCCCCTGAGAAGGATCGATGTTTCGACCCATCGAGCCGCAGGCGGACGCTTTACTGCTAGAATACGTCCCGCTCCTTGTCTAAATTATGTATAGGATTGTTTCCAATATAGAATTAATTAGATGTACACCATTGGTCCAAATAAATTAGACGTAAAATACAGTCGGCCGCAATTTCGACGATTGTATTATGTTGAGAGACAAACGTATAAACAGTGACAAGTTATCGTTCTTCAAAAGAATCTGATAAAATCGGTATTTATTATATTTATGGCAGCAAAGAGCAGAAGTAAAAAAAGAGTCTTGAGATGTTTGGCAGAACTCTGGTGGTCTGATTACAGTAATTGTACAAAGTATTCCAGAATTCTTATCGCGAGAATCTTTCTTTCAAATCTACTTAGCAACAATTCGGAATGGGAAGTCGTTGTGTACAGCTTAAACCGTCTGTGCAGAGGAATTACTGACTACAAATGAAGTGATTACATAAATCTGCCATAAACAATAACTAATCGTCAACAACCCAAATAGGTGAATCTGTTTTACGATCATCAAAACGACAAATATCCAGTCACAAAAACTTCTGATATAAGAGTGCAAAACGTCTATCCTAGATGGAATAGCAATATTTTGGTTTGTTTGGAATGCAAGTTGTGTTCAATTTGCAGTGTCTTTAGGAAAATGTTTTTAAAATGATTGGAAAGACATTAAGCTACTATAATAATTTAGATGACAAAAACACATTGATATTTTAAGATGTAAATAAATGTCAATTTTAATAACAAATAGTTAGAAATATGTTATAAATAGCACTAGCTTCGCAAGGACGGTGGCATTCGTCTTAAAACTAAGCATTGTGGCTTTAAAATGTGACATAGAGATGGCTGGTACGTACTCAGACTGTCTGTGAACAGGATAAGATGCCTGACGTTTCGCCCCATCGCCAGGTCGCCCCAAGCCAGTTCACCCCCAATTTGACGTCTGGTACCCACTAACCCCCGTGGACATAAGGCAACAGCAAGCCATATTACAGACCTATAGGTCCTCATTTTCTGGCAGTTCATATATTATGATTATCAGGTGGTGACAATGTTGCATATCTATTGGGGATTGGAAAGGATACAATGCTACAAGTACTAAAATCTGGCATAGCACTTTCAAAGCTTGGTGATTTGAAGATGCAAATAGGTGACGCAATAAAAGAAACCACGAACTATTCTGAATGTTAATTATGGATCACGTGTCTCACATGATATGACAGCCCTCAGGTATAATGTCTGGTCAAATAACTACACAAATATGCCGACAACATGTCTACAAGCAGCAATATGGAAAGCTGCACTAAAGACATTCATCAGGCCCTGTGCTTATAAACGTTTTTCAGGCTAAACTTAAATAAAGTCTGACCACTAGACTTTAGCGTAAAGCCTGAACTTTATAAAGTTTGAGGTGAAATCGGTGTTTATAAAATATTTAAAGTTTGAACTTTATAAAGTTTCGTTTTTTTCCCAACTCAGTACAGCTTTGGGGGCATTGGGACACACCAAACCTTCCTAAGGCGGCTCGTGAAAGATATTGGTATATTGCTTTGAGATGGCATAATCGATAGGCGGGATCACAACGTGGGAGGGCGGGCGCGTGTAGCATAAGTAAGAGAGATCAACACCAACACACACGTGAGATCCACACCAACACACACGTGATATCCACACCAACACACAAGTGAGATCCACACCAACACACACGTGAGATCCACACCAAAATGCACGTGAGAGATCCACACCAACACACACGTGAGATCCACATCAACACACACGTGAGATCCACACCAACATACACGTGAGATCCACACCAACACACACGTGAGATCCGAATGTAGGACAACTTCTCTCCGGACAATCCTCACTGAACTATTGCTCACCAATAAAGTGAGAAATAGGACAATTGCTCACCTTTGATTTTTTTTTAATATTAACCCTATACTAACCCTACCCACCAATATACACGTGAGATCCACACCAACATTGCCACGCAGTAATGTATTGCATATAATATATATACATGTACGTCACGGCGTGGGAGGAGGAATATTTATAGACAATCTTTACTGCATGTATTCATGTCAGTAGAGTGAGCTGGCGACTGTAATATTATGTAGAACTAACAAAAACTTATGTTCAGTGTTTTGATGAAGTCGAACATAATTATATTATAACCTACCTGAACAATATCAACGCCTTTTGGGTGGATACGGGAACTATTTCATGAGAAGTCTGACGACGAAAATATACATTAAAATGTTTGACCTCTCGTGAATTATTTACTTTATACACTTATTATTAACCTTAATATATACTGTATACATATATTATGTATACTACACGCCTATATTATGTACACTACACGCCGACATGTTTTGATAGTTGTTTTGGTTAGTTTCTCTCTAACAATCCGTATAATAGGGATCGGTATCAAAGTAGTATGACGCTAATCTTTTCCATATGTATGTACGTCACCAGTTTGAAGTGTGTATATCTAAAATCCAGACTTTTTAATCGTTTATAAATAACTTTATAAAATTCATGAATGATTCAAAGACAAGAAAAGAGTCGCATTTCGTTTTGCAGTAAATATATTAAACCTAAATTGGATTTCGTTAAATTCTCTATGATATTATAATCAGAATGCCGTTAATTAATTAATCATTCCACTCTAGTTGTGTCGCTATATACATACACTTTATTGTTATAAGTTCTTATTAATTTTGTTTTCTTTTAGACTTTTCCTGTTTACTGTATGTATTGCATGACACATAGATGATGTCTGATGCAATACCTTGCTTTGACCGGTTTTACGCTCTTTTTTCGTTTCGATAAAGACAAACAATATTGCTGTGCTTTGCTCACGACGGATGCCACCGGTGGGGGAGGATATGCCACCGGTGGGGGAGGATATGCTTATATTTCACAAATACCTGGTATCCTCATTGCTTTGGCAGTGATTCATAATGTACATGCCATCTCTATTTTGTCGCAATTTCCCTTCGACTCTGTCTTCTGCAAAAATATGCATTTGGCCATGGCAAGTTTTGTCGTTTAGATCTGGAACACCTTGCATGGTCAATTACGTATTACTAGTCGTATACCGGTAATCAGTCGACATATTCCGAATGAGTTTTAAATGTTTATACCATGATGATTCGTACTTAGCAATCGGACTTCTGAAAAACCCACACACCAGCCTTGCGTTCAATAGGGCGATCGCTCGCGAACATTTTGACTGGTACCGATCGTGTACTATCATATCACATTCATTTAATGTTAGATGCAAACACCGGTCTTGCAAGCAACCACGAGCGCTCGCCCTATTGAACGCAAGGCAGGTGTTATTGCTCTCAATGAGTAATTAAATTATAATAAAATATTTCCCCGCTTTCCTATAAGTTTTCTTATTGGGATATAATTATTCTCAATTAAGCAGGCCACCTATATCAAAACGTTATCGCGAACAGTGATTCTAAATGACGTATATAATAGGCCTACCTCAATTTGATCGTGAGGAAGTATTCTAAATTAATCTTTCACCTGTCGCGCTATACCGGCGGAGAATGCTCGCTGTGCCCTACGGATGACGTAAAATAATACTGACAGACATTTTCAGAGATCTCAATGCAACAGGTTCATATTAAGTTGGTATTTTTGATCAGGAATGTGGCAGTTCGTTGCGGGAGAATGCCATACTTGAATACAACAACATCGGCCTAATTTTCAATGCGAGGTCGTCAGGTGCAAGAAATCGACGTCTTGTGAGAAACTGGGTTTTGACATGCGCGAGAATCAGTGTTTTGACATGCGCCTGGGTACGTTTGGGGTGCATGGCATTTCGCCGAGATTTTTCCTAATTAATGGAAAGTCGGTGACACTCCTGACATCTGTGGGAAGTGAGGTTATTGATATAATTCACCTTTTTGCATAGCAATTTTCACATGATGGGTGCTCGACATGTATAATAACCAGTCAAGTAGTATTTAACCCGATTGCATGGGCGTCACTTGGTGGGGGATATGAGGGGGGATATGAGGGGGCGGGACATGTCCCCCACTTTTTTGAGTGGGGGAGGGGGCGGGGACAACGTGCAAATGTGCCCACCCCCACCTTTTAGTAAAAATAACACATTGCCACGCAGTAATGTATTGCATATAATATACCATACATACGACCAGAATGGTGGTTGCTCACATAAAAGATCCTTTGCTATTATTTTTCCAATAACGCCTTTCCTCTGTGACCAAGTGTCGATATAACCGTGCGTTTGACATCTAATAACCCCTGGGGCGGTATTTATCAAGCGACTTAAGTTTTTCTTAAGTTTTGACTTAAGTTTCATTAAATTGAATAAGGTAAGAAAACAACGTACGCTTAAGTTTTTGTAGAATTCTTAAGCCACCTCAGGAGGAAACTTAAGACTTAAGTTAAAAACGTCCAAAACGTATGTCTAGGGTTTTTTTTTTTCTCAGAACTGAAGTCACAATAGTAGAGACTTAAGTTTGTTCTTAGACTTAAGTCTTATTTCTGACTTAAGTCGCTTGATAAATACCGCCCCTGATTAATAACCAATGTGTTCCAGTGGTGTCGTTAAACAAACGTTACCTGAGGTTGTTGCTGTGTGTATGTCAACTATATTGCAGCAAAATTCCTTGCACGTATTCGTATGATTGGTATGCAATAATTGCAGAAACGAATAAGGGATAACATTGTATTTGTTCATGACGTAATAGAATGAATTTTATATCTACAATGTAATTATAATAATATTATAACATGTTGATATGTTTGCGTGGAGAGTTGGGGGGGGGGGGGTCTGGACAAGTAAATACGTAAAATAAAGTTAAGCACCATTTTGATTCTGGGATAAGACAACAATTGTGGTGTAGTTATAAACCACATGGTTCATAAAATTATGATACTGAATATTGATTCTTGTGACATCATCTATACATGTTCGATGACAATGATATATTTTAGCAGAGTTTATATACATAATTATATACGTATTAATGGCACTTAATTAATGTACATTGATTGTATACTTAATGACCAGCAACTGGATTACTTGCAACACTGTTCATTGAGGAGATTCGACCGTACGGACTCTCACACCCCAGCAAGAGCACCAAACTCTGCCTCCACCCCGTCAATAATTCGACAACGATAATTAATCCGAATGTAACGGCTAAGATAAGAACTTATTCTCATTTTAACATTAACAAACTAAAACGAGCAAGGTGTTCTCTATAAAAACTTCAATCTGATTCGACCCTGCAGCCTCTCACACCTCAGCAAGAGCATGAAACCTGCCCTCCCCCGTCCCCTCCATATTCCGACAGCGATAATGAATCCAAATGAATCGGTTAAGACATGAAATTATTCTCAATATAGTAAGCTAAGGGCCGATTTTTCGTCACCGATTTAAACTCTGATTAAACAAGGCTAAACAGCTGGTTTAAACCCGACGTTTTAACCGACCGTCAGGTTTAAACCGGTGTAAAAGTAACCCAAGTCCGCCGGGAATGCAAATCAGATTTTTATCCAATCATATAACAAACAATTCGATAAATTTTTTTTTTTTAATCCGGGGATCAGGTTAAGCCGGTGACGAGAAATCGGGCCTTAGATTCCGTTATAATTTAGATTACAGAAATGAAATGATCGGTCGAACATTTTTCCCTTTTATGAAATGAAATTTTGTTCACAACATGCTAAAACACCGCTCGTCCGTTGGGTTATCCAACCAGTAATTCATGACTGGTCTATCAAAGGCCATGGTGTGTGCTATCCTGTCTGGGGTAAAGCCTACAGGGTTCATATGCGGTTATAGAAAACTTGGAAAGTTATAAAATTTCAAAAACAAAATTCCAAGCCCTTGATAGTCCTGGAAAAGTGAAATTTTATTAGAAAGTATTGGAAAGTTATGGAAAATAGTGCCAGTGGTCATCGATAGTTTTGTAAATGTTCATCAATAGCATCTTCCACGATTTTAACAGTGAGCGAGATTTCCTATCTTATGAGAACTATGCAAATCTGCAAATCAGTAATAATGTCTGGATATGTATGTTAACACAAATGGTTAAGTTGGAAAAGTACTGGAAAAGTATTGGAAAATGGTGGCTGAAGGCCCTGGAAAGTTATGGAAATGTGTTCAGCTAAAAGTGTAGGAACCCTGCTATGTGGCGTCAGTGTGTTACCTCTGACCAAATGTTGATATAACTGTGCGTTTCACATCCAATAACCGCTGATTAATAATCAATGTGTTCTAGTGGAGGTGATGTTAAACAAAATGTTTTTTTCCCTTAAATATACTACAAATATTTTAGTAAAAAGAGAATCGCTCACGCTTTTGTCATGAAAATAAACACCACGAGACAAGAGGCATGCAACTTTGTCTGATGGGAAATAACAGTAGGTTTCATTTCTCTGCACTGCAGATAATATCATGACCTCAAACAGTGTTGCAACTATTCAAAACACTATTTTTGGTGATCGATGCATATATTGTAAAAAGAGCAATTTTACGTAATATAATGATATTTCGACATTTCTGTTGTGTGTAGTCATATAATAAATCAGGGTATAATCTGGAGCATTTTTTTAGGGTCCTTTTTTGGAAAATTGGGAAAAAATAACGCGTTACGACAGAAAAAGGGGAATTTATTTATTTATGTTTATTTATGTTTATTTATGTTAGGATGTCATGTAGTTGGGTATTTTCCGTTTAAAAGAATAGTAGTTGCGGTTTTTGTCCACATTGTAAAGAAAAGAACTTTTTATCCCAAATCATCGCTGTAAAAAAATAAAATGGTGGATGGGGAGAATTTTTATTTTTTTTAGAATTGGGATTGTTTTGTTTTTTTTAGAATTGGGATTGTTTTTTTTTCAAATTGGGAATTCCCCCTATGGGAATGGGGCTGGTAACCGGCCCCAAATTGTATGGTAGATTAAACGCTGTAAATGTATGCAATTATGTAGATAAACAAGGACAGTGTTTTCGCTTCTGTTTATAATGATTATACGCAAACTAATTTTCTTGTGGCTCGCTCCATTGCTTTTGTCACAAGAAATGGTGAGCAATGGTCTTTAATACTTTGGAATATTGCAGGTAAAAAGTATGAAGATGTCGAGGAAGACCGAAAGTAAGGGAGTTCCTGGTAAAGTTCTAGTGGAAGTGTTGTCGGAAACGAGCTGCGAAGAACGTGTGGAAAACCAGGAATCTGCTACAGTGTCAGCCACAACCCTCCAACATGTCACCGCCAACGCAACAACACAAGCCAAACACCAGGATGTCGTTACCCATGACGACAGCTGTCTGTCAGGATCTTGTACGTCTATATCAAACAAGGAGCGGGACATAGTCCAGAGGTAGAATGTCCGCCTGTGGCGGGATGGGTCGAGAGATCGATCCTCTGCAGCGCAAAACATTTTTATGGGCTATTTTCCGTTCCAGCCAGTGATCCAATTCCGTGGTGTGTGATATCCTATCGTTGGGAAAGTGTACATAAAAGACCCCTTGCTGTCATTCGTGGAAGAGTAGCCTATGTGGCGGCAGCCGGTTTCCTCTGTGACCATGTGTCAATATAACCATGCGTCTTGACATCCAATAACTGTTGATTTATAATCGATGTTTGTAGTGGCGTCGTTAAATAAAACAAATTTTACTTTACTTTACATCAAACAAGGAGCGGGATGTACATGTAGTCCAGAGGTAGAATGTCTGCCTGTGGCGGGATGGGTCGACAGATCGATCTTCCGCAGTGCAAAACATTTTTATAGGCTATTTTCCGTTCCAGGTCATTGTAATTCTGATACTTGTGTACCACAAATGGGCTTAACTTTTGTAAAACCTTTTGCATAACATCCTTTTATGATTTGAAAATGATCTCATGATAATCTATCATAATTATGCTAAAATGGCAAAAATATATTGAAATATGATATAAAAAAAAAACTTTTCAAACATTACTGCCACCTATATGCAAGATATTTTTTTACTCAGGATTTTCATATTTATAGAGTACATAGATTTATAAGTGCAATGTCCATTGATGCTAAAATCTCAATAAATTTGATTTTTGTGGGTTATCAGGTTCAAGCATGAAGCCACAGAATTCCTCTCCTCCAGACGTGAGCTGCAGACGTCTGCCAGATTCAGCAGACGCGTCTGAACTTCAACAAGCTTTTACTGAACTCTGCGATCCATTGATTCCGGTCAGAGGTCACGGTTTACTGAGGTTGACAAAGTTGGTTGAATCCAAGACACACGAAACGAACGAGAAAATGGAAATTATTCTTAACGTTTTCTTGGAAAATATCGATCATCCCGACTCCTACCTGTACTTGGCATCGGTGAATGGACTGGCAGCTTTAGCGGATCGCCGTCCGGAAATGGTCATTCCACGGTTAACCCAAGAGTTTGCGAATTGTGATCGTGATGAAAGGAAACTGAAGAGAAGTGTCGAGCTGAGGCTGAAACTGGGTGAAGCGTTGATGAAAGCGTCGCGCAATCTTGGTAAGCACATGACTATATTAATATACATATCACAGAAAGGGAAAGCATGTGTTTAATGATCAGGGTTCGCAATACAAACAAAATTTAAGGTATCCATGTTGGATACTAGCATTTAAAATCTGATATCCAAACTCAATATCTGGTATCCACATTTTATAAACAACAAAAAACTACATCATGTCAATAATATTAATATTAATAATATTAATAATAATAATCAGAGTAAGAAAGTCACAATGTGGCCCCATGCATGAACCTGATAACACACAATATCAAATTTATTGAGATATTAGCATCAATGGACATTGCACTTATAAATCTATGTACTCTATAATTATTACAATCCTGAGTAAAAAATATCTTGCATATAGGTGGCAGTAGTGTGAAACAAAACATTATCATATTTTCATAACGATTTTGCCATTTTTGCAAAATTATGATACATTATCACAAGATCATTTTCAAATCATAAAATGATGTTATTCAAAAGGTTTTACACCAGTTAAGCCCATTTGTGGTACACAAGTATCAGAATTACAATGACCTAATTTCAACTGCAATTTTATCAGTTTCATAATACTGTGGGTTATAAGTTTCATGCTTGGGGTCACGAAATTGAACCAAAATAATAAACTTACAACACAAACGATAATAAAATTGGATTTGACATTTATTATAAATACAACGTAAGTTAAAAACAAAGTTATTGTCATCTCTTGCTTTTTCTCTTTGCTTTCTTCCCACTTTTCTCATTTTGCTCAACTGCCTTTCCCTCTGGCAGTTTGATAGCATGGCCCATTTCCTTGATATGACTGAACATCTTATTCCTTGTACCAAACTGCTGGTTGCATATCTGGCACCGAAAAATCTACAAGTATCAAATATGTGCATATGAATAAGCAAAAAAATTATGAATGTGTTTGCATACCAAATTACATTAGCCAATATTTGACATGTACATGTACACAGTGCTGGACATTGGTTTTTAATAATTCATTTACCATTTTCTGACACCCAATAGCCGATGTATTTTTTCGTGCTGGGGTGTTATTAAATTTTAAATTCAATCATTCACATCATGTACATTCTTTATGTATCAGTGTGTTAGTGATTAATTAACAATAAATTAATACGGTAACCCTATTTTTGCCCAATAAGTACCAATATTGTTCACTAACCTCATTTTTTCTTTGTCCAGCCGTTTTTGATGAAATGGCTTTTTTGGAACCCTGTGACAAATCGGATTCTGTGGTATCGGGACTCTGATTAATCACATTGTCCTGTAGACTAGCTTCACAGTGCAGCATCTGCGATGATTCAGTCCCATCAGCGGAACATGTAGTTTCCTGTCCAGTATCCATGGCAACACCAACTTCTGTAACATTTAGTTCTTTTTCTGTTACACTGGATAACTCTGGAGCTAAATCGTCATCAACTTTGTTTTCCTAAAACAAAAAATATTGATAACTGAGGCATGTGCAATTTCATGTTTACTGAAGATTAATGACAGATTCCTTTACAAATATGTAATTCTTAACTAGGTCTTTATCCGATTCTAAAGATTTAGTGGAATAAACTTTAAATCTCTGCCCATAAAACAATGGCCTACATTTAGACTGAAACGTTGGGCATTCACCGTCACAAAAATTATTGACTCAGCCGCTATAGAGTTTTTGACCAAGGGTGAGACATCTAGTACAGTAGAACTGGCCTCACTGTGTAGATCAGTGCGACCACAAAACATATGAAGAGCTCATGTGCAACCAGTGATGTTTCCATTTTGCGAACACGTGACTTAATATGTAATTATTGACTTATGAAAACAGTTGGTGGTCGTATAAAGAATATACTATTTTTCTTTATCCCAACGAACACTCCGTAAAGGTAGTGCATGTATATCAACATTATATTAATAATTACTTTGTAAACTCGATAGTCTAAAATGAATTCCATCTTGGATGTTAACATCCAATTGTTTTGCCAAATATCACCAAAAGGTAGATATTTTCTTAAAGCATTACTACTGTACATGTACATGCCTGACACCCAGCATTTGTAAATGTAAATAAATTGTACAACTGTTAAAACTTTGGACAGCCCAGCCCAATAATGCATATCACAATAAAATCAACCTCATATTACCTCATTTATATCATTTGTATTCTCTTCTTTGGTTTCCTTTGATTTTCCTTCTTCAGTTTCCTTTGGTGTTCCTTTTCTGAAATATGTAATAACATAATACTGTATGACAATTAACAAAAAAGAAAATACACTGAAAGTTTCAACATTAAATGTTTAGACTATATCTACAGGGCATACATTCTTATTTACTAAGCAAGATTGTATATGATTTGGTCTAAAGAAATAAAATTCTATTATTTAAAGTAAATATATCCTCGCAGTATCGGTTTCGGACACCATAAGACGCGTACGGAAATAATGCAATAATTATAACGTTTTTACAGAAACAATTTTTTATAAACATAACTTAAAATCTTTCGGAATTTAAATGACAGGCACTAATTCAACAATTATTACGATTTTTATTTAATATTTTCAACTTACTCTTGTGTGCTACAAAATGGTTAACTGTGACGTCGGTATCAGTTTCGGACACCTCGTC
>JAULBR010096566.1:0-11653 GCA_032355825.1 Melanodrymia aurantiaca
GTGTATAAATGGCTATAACTCGAATTTACACTGCGCGACATCCGACGGGTTATGCTGTGCCGCCACACATATGTATAATATAGCCCTTTACCCTATATGGTATATAGCTGAATCATCAAATGATTTTGTATCATCATTATACACCAGTTGATTTTTATATTTTTGTTGTTTGTTTTTATATTAATATTATAATGTTCTGACACCCAATAGCTGATATTTATATTCGTTCTGGGATGTTGTTAAACATCTATTCTATGCTATTATTCTATTTAAGGAACCTTCAGGTTTAGTGATGTCTTTTCCTTGACGCCATTAATATAATTAATAAAATATAAACATTCACATAACTAATATATATAACCAACAAAACATTGTTTGTTCGCTCCTTGACTCCCTGTCATGAATAGAGAGAAATCTGGTGTTTTAGACTTAACCACGATCTAATTATATAGCAATGTCAAATGGTTATTACATAGAAAAAACACCACTTCTTACATGAAACAAAGAAGAGGTCAAACACAGACATAATATGTATATATAAATATTATTCTGAGCTCTTTGTATTCAGTATATATATACATATATTATCTAGTACACGGTGTATGGCTTTCCATAATAATAGTGGTACAATGATAACTATACAAGCAGTCGGTGGTTGTTATTGTGTGAATGCAGTCGTTATTTTTGTTCAAGTTGGCTTGACCAGAAATCTGATATTATAGAGGGCTGGAAGATTGAAAGCCCACTCAGTCAGGTCATTTCATGTTCAGTACTTCCACCTTGCTGAGATACTATCTGGGAGCTAGATAGGCAGTGTCCATAAAGAAATCTATTGTGCTGCTAAAGTGCTCGGGAATAAAGGCATTGGATGGTTGCCAAGCTATTTCATGTGGAGCTGGTATCAAATTGTATTTCTTTCAAAATGCATATCATTTGAGCTGGCTGTGGCACTGGGGTGTAAGACGTGTATTGATCAGCATTCAGTGTAAAGAATTTATTGCCTAGGCAATACATGCCCCACAAACAAAAATGTTTCACAAAGAAGATCATTTGTAATGTAGTGAAGTTTATTATGCTACTCTACTGTAAAGCTGCTTAAAACTTTAAATATTAATTTTGTTTAATGTACAACCTTATAATTATATATTTTAAAGCTGGTATGTTCAATTTTGTGTCATGACATCTAAAAGTAAGTAAAAACAGTTTATGCTAATACATATATGGACAATATACATGGCTAAACATCAAATATCGTTATTGTAGGAAAGATATATCTAGATATTGTGCAGTTACGTACATACTGTTAAATGGGTATTATTCACCCCCAGTAATTTTCGCATTTATAATTAAATGAAAAATTATAATATTAGTAACGATTATCATAGAAAAAAATACAATTATATATTATTATGAGTTGGTTGTTTTTTGAAAGCATGAAAATATATAGCCCCATTTTAAAATATAAACTTAAGTTTTTAATTTCATACTTAGATGTATTTCCGATTGTTAATTAATAGCCTTGTAATTGTGATATATATATACATGTACATCATACATGTATGAGCAAGTCTATTTACTTGTGATGCTCAGTCACTTCCATTGAGATGTTTTGCAGCTTGTCAAATTGTGAGCTCATGTCTGTATTTAGAACTCTACTACAATGATTAATTACTATTTTTAGGCATGACAATTATTTCAAAGACTGTTTACTGTACACCCAATAGTCGAAGTATTTCTTTCGTGCTGGAATGTCGTTAAGCCTTCATTCAATCAATCTGTTCCTTACATTAAGCAGGTATTTAATCAATAACTAGCAACTTATTCTAATCCCATACTGGGTTGAATGTTTTGTATTTTTTCTAATTTTTCTAATAGCCTATATGTTGGATAAGATATGGATAATCTTTAATGTATAGGCCTATACCGTATTTCGCCGGGAATAAGCTCGCAAATAAGCCCCCACCTTTTTTTTTTCAATTTAAAAGAATTAGCCCTATATTCGCAAATAAGCCCACAACGAAAATTGTGATGTCTATGCTTGGATGACATTAAGTTAAAATCAATATGTACCAGGCTAATAAAAAATATAGCCACGGATCTCACTGCGATTGGTAATGTGTTCTGAAGTTGACATTCTATTTCAGCTCACATGCACGATTTGTTTTTAATTGTATTTTGTTGTATTGGTCCAGCATTTTAATTTTTCTTGTCTGCTGTCAGGATTGAGAGAGAAAAAGCCGAACGAGAGAAAGCCGAACGAGAACGTCAGGATAGAGAGAAGGCCGAACGGGACAGAGCGGAGAAAGAAAGACAGGACCGAGAGAGGGTGGAGTGTGAGTTACAGGACAGACTTCAACGAGAGCGGGAGCAATCCCGGCACGAGAGGGAGCGCATTCTTCACGAATCGTCCACAGATAGTCTAGCCGCTGTAGACCAACACTTCACAGAGTCACTGCGCTTGGCAAGTCAGCGAGTAAGTATCTATTTTCACAGTCACGATATATTCTAATAACATAACATTTGGTTCTGTTATCAAGATGTTTCAATTGGGAAGTTTGGATGTAAAATAGAAATGTAAAGTATTGTTGTCGGGCTGTAATGCGTTCAGAGTACACTGAATATGTAAATCTGTAGTCTACATATTAAGTAACACCTTTTTATTTAAACCTGAACAAGTTAAATAAGATATTAAACTTGATTATTCCTACATTCATGGTACAAATACAATGCTGATTAATATGGATGGCATAATCGTTTATTATTGTGTATCTCTCATCATGTTTTCTGTTTTAAATAGTTCAATTGAAGGAAAATGATTAAATTTGGTTCTAATCATATTAAGTGCCCATCATGAAAATAGTGGTTTGTCACAGCTTTTAATGTTATTGACATCAACATCAAGGTTGCAATATAATCAATATTTAATATTTCACTATCTTGATTATCATTAATTTATTTCATTGCCAAATGATTGAATGTATGATGATGATATTAATAAGTAATTAATGTCGACGAATGTGTTGTGTTGCAGGCGATAGTAACAGGTGTCTGGCCTACTCCCTCTATAACGCGTGGAACTGGAAAGGGACTTAATATTCCCAAGTTGGAAGGACAGTGTGTTCAAAACTCACAGTTGAAGGAGGAGGTAAAGGCTAAACGAGTATGTTTATTACATTAAGCTCTAAAAGTTGTCGAACACAAACCTTTTATGTTGTAATATTTAATACTTTGATGTAAATATTTCGTATAATAAGCTATAGATTTTCTGTCATCACTGCGTTCATCAAATTTATCTGTTACACTTGAGAGGTTTATTCATGTCATTAAACTCATTATTTAAACTTTATATTCAGTATCGTGTCTTCCTATCGCAAACAAAAACCACAGTATTGATCCATTCTAAGTGCAATACTGTTAACTGACACTTCTGCCCTGTTTGATATGGTTTGGTTGTTTTGAGTGTTACAAATATGATTAACCTTTTCCTGAATGAGATGTTTTTGTATGATCTTGCCCAGTGAAATTTATTTGATCAACCTTTTACAAAAACAGGCTTTACAGCATTATCACTTACCGATATAGATAATTTTTGACATCCATACATATAACGATAAAATAGTCTTTATGACATAAG
This sequence comes from Melanodrymia aurantiaca, assembly GCA_032355825.1. NCBI lineage: Eukaryota > Metazoa > Mollusca > Gastropoda > Neomphalida > Peltospiridae > Melanodrymia > Melanodrymia aurantiaca. Next base: position 3,635 of record JAULBR010096566.1, read on the forward strand.
ATGCCCTCAAAGGGATTTAACTCTAATGTAAAAGCTTGTGAGATAAATGGGTTCCATATAAATGGGCTCTTAATAGTCTTATTGTCTGGAGTCAGTGTCCGTTCTCGACCGATATTATTTGAAACGGGTTAAACAGCAATAGATAATCATTCAAAGACTATGGCTACTTTTGTTGTCACAGTACCATCACAGAGTGTATTAAATGGAAATATGCATAAATTGGTTCAAAATATATGTACATGTAATAGGAACCTGAATTTCTTAACATGGAAAGTGGCTGATCTTGTTCCCAACTTTTCACGAAGAACTTTGACTAATATTGATATTATGCTCAATAAGATTTATTGTTGATAAATATTGATGTATCGTATCCCATAATCATTACCTTTTAGTTTATTGTTCTGTTATGAGTATTGATGTTTATTGATTTTGCGTGTTTTTAATTTTAGTCAATAAATTTGATACCTACTTGTTTTAGGATATGGAAAGGGAGCGAGAACTACAACAACACGAAATGTCAAGACAGACGGAAGAAAAACGATATTTGCAGCAACAAGAGTCATACAAGCAGCAGCGTTTGTTACATGAAGCTCACCAGAAGGCAATGGAGCATTCGCAAAAGGACAATAAAGTGGAAGTTTCCAAAGTGACTCATTCTGATAGTAATAAATCTGATTACTATCCTTACTCGTCCTATCCAGGTGCTGTGTACCCATCTCAGCCCGACAAGCAGACGATATTCAATCTGTACGGCTACCCATCGCCTCACTCGTCTGTCATAACCACTGAACAGTTGCAGCAGCGTGGTTTAGTCCCATCCAAACATATCAAAGAGGAAAAGACTGATGTAAAAGGGCTTGTCCCCATTCCCGCTCACACAGGATCAGCCCATTTGTCATCTCGGAATAAAGAAATTCCCATGGCTCATACAAACATTAAGAAAGAAAAGCCACCAAGTTCAGTGATAGTTGAAAACAAATCTAGTGTTAAAACAGAGAATCAATTGAATGTACAATACGGGAATCCAGCGCCAATGACCTCATCTCCTAGACCACAGCCTAGACCTGCACACACACCCGAACAGCGGTTAGATCGGACAACAAGTCCAGCTTCTGGTATTCCTCATCATTTACTTTCACACACACTATGCAACTCTCCAGGAAGACCACTTCATCAGTCTCCTCATCCCACAGCATTTAGATCAATGGAGAGTAGTTCTGCAAATCGATCTCAAAGTCCACACATGGCAACTAGTCAGCAGTCTCAGTCTGCATCTATGGCACAGCCAGTCGACTACTGCAAGTCGAATAACAGACTTAAGGCCACAACAGGGTCTTCCCCGTTACATGCAAGCAGTTCATCAGGACATACATCAACAACTGCTTACCCAGCTATTGCACAGCCGCCTGTGTCACTTCCACCCTCATCTCTTTCATATAGCTACAGCCTGATTCAACAAGGACTAGTGCCAAATCCCATTTATAGCCACAGCTCTGCACAGAGTATGGCCAAATCTGCCACTGTTCAGATGTCCAGAACGGGTGCCTCTAATAGTCCGGACACTTTACCTGAAGCTCATTTGTCTGGACCACATAACTCCTCTGGAATGAATGTCCATTTAGATGTGGGACAAAAAAGAAAACCAAACAATGATTCCAAAAGTAGAAAAAGACAGAAACCTCGAAATGAATCCCCACCTCCCACAACAGGTGAAATGTTGCAAATTCCTGTGACAACACCGCAGATTTTAACCAACCCGTCTCCATACACAACAACCAGCAGCAATAACTACACAAAAAACAGTGCACAAATATCCACTTCAAATGGACCTTCCACATCAACAGTGACTGCATTATTAAATTCTTCGCCTGGATCTAGGAAGGCTGGTTCAGGTTTTATGGATAGTTTTAGGTCGTTTGTGGAAAATACGGTGCAAAATGCATTCTTTCAGGATGACAAAAAGATAAAAGTTGAAAGTAACCGACCTACAGATGCGGTAAAACAAATGGATACGAGTACAATTGTGAACAGTGCTATTACAAATCCACCAATAAAAGTGGAAAAAGGAGAGTTTTCACCGCAAGAGCCACCTCTCATGCCTCAACTAATTCCAACCCCACCACTTTCATCATTAACATTGCCTCAACCCCCAAATACAGTTAATGAAGACACTTCATCTTCTGTGATGACCAACAGCAGCACTGTGAGTAGTAACATGGCTTCAATAATGGATACAATAAACAGAGTAGCAAATGGCCAGGTGGACACAGACAGTGATACATTAAGTGCACCAAGTCCGCCACCATTGTCCAAATCTGAGAACAGTCCTCCTCTACAGAGATCTGGAAACCACACTAAGCTCAAAAAGGCATGGCTCCAGAGACATTCTGATGAGGACAAGGAGTTGAAAACTGTTTCAAATTCTGATGACTCAAATCTTGTGAGTAATGTAAAAAATTCTCTGAAAGGATCTGTGGATTCTGCGAGTGAAGGTTGTGTGTCTCCTGCGAGTAGCTTGCCTAATGGTAATCTTACTGATCTCAGTCATGTGGATGATGAATCTACCTCTTCGGCTTCGGAAACGGAATCACGGGTAATTATATATTCAATGTCAATGATTTAATTATGTGCCAGTTAGTTAAAAATAATGGAATTTCAATAGACTAATTTTCTGTGTTGATCGATTGACATTTGCTTGGTTATGTCATAAATATAACTAATGCAGCATCGTTTTCATTTGATTGATGCTAATGAAATAATCAAACCATATTAGGTGCTTGCATAAAATATCTTCCATTCACAATAATCAACATTTTCATGCCTATATATATACTAACAGTACTCAGGTGGAAGGGGGTCAATGCCATAGTATGCTTTGAATAATACTATTAAATATTAATACATGTCTAAACGCCCCCAAACAAATTTTAAAGGTGCTCTCCAAATTGCCATTTGTGCAAACAATGCTAATTGACAGCAGACTGGTGTCATAATGTCAGCTCATACAGTATAGGCGAAGCAATCTGATGTATGGTTAAATTTGACACTGTTGCCGAAATGAAAAGTTAGAACTGCGATGATAATTTCAAATATTTTTGTTTGGACATTGATATCTGTTAGACAATAAATTCATGCAGTTATTGCAGGATTTTACTTATGTTATATACATTTGTTGCGATGAAAAAAAGCTCAACATGTTAATAAAAACTGTCTGATATAATAAATATTTTACATTAGTTACATATTCTGTGCATTAGTTTATTGGACAGATGTTAAATCCGATCGGATTATTTCGTCATGCCTGCATTTTCAACATAAACTGATAACTACACACATGGAATTATAATAGATTTACAGGATATAAATTAGTCATGGGGGTATCAGCTTTTGTGAGATAATAGCAAAAGTTATGTGTTAAATATTCTTGACAGACAGTGTGGAACAGGTCTCAGTGACACCAACTATAAGTGACACCTTGGTGGGGGAACAAGTCAAATTACTGCAAAAACAATAGTTTCCTTGTAGTTAGTGCCTTCCGGTAATTCAATATCAGGATGAAGATTTTTTAAGGATGAAAACCAGTAGATTATGATCTATTTTTGTATGAACATACTATTAAACACATGAATCATTTAGGACTTATACTACACGAGTTGTAATAAAATGGTATGTCGTGAGAAGAGTATTGTATTTAGTTTATTACAACCTGCTTATCCTTCCCTGAAAATGTTTTTATGTAATGTATTACACAATTTACAGATTGTACACAAGTAGAGCCTCGACACAATACCAATTAAACTAGACTTTGTTGATAATTTCCATATTAAAAACACTGGTGACTAATATTCTATATATAATCCACTTAAATTTAATTCTAATTTGGAATGTTTGTAGTAAAATTAAATTTCAATAAAATATGGATATGTTGTAAAAGGATGTTAGATATCAAGTGATCTGTCATTAGTTTAAACCTGTTGGTCTGAAGCTGGTTTTTATAGTGACACCACTGGAGTACAGTGACTGTTGGTTGGCAAACACAGTTATGTCCACACATTGTCTCTGAAAAAACATGGCTACTACTTAGGTTACTCTTACTGAATAAAAGCAAAGGATCTTTGAATAGAAGCAAAGGATCGTTTTATGTACACTTTTCCACAGACAGGATACCACACACCACAGCCTTTGATGAACCAGTGATGGATGATGCATGGGTCACCTGAGGAGAATCAATTCTTCCACCTCTCGAACCTCATGCCAACACTCTTACACTGAGCTCATTTGGCTCATTGGTCTGAGACCTATGACTTACACATTTTTAATAGCAACACTACTACAGTACATTGATAAGTACTGTTTTGTTATTGAATGTCAACATACAGTCATTTTGACACATCCAGAGAAAACCATGTCCTTTTTTTAGTAATGATTTAAGCAAAAAGGAATATTATTGTACATTCAGTTTTCCCACAGACAAGATAATACACACAACAGAATTTGATAAAACAGTTGGGTAAACAAGGCTTTGGCTATTCGCCAATGTTCACAATGATGGAACAATCCTGCAAACCTTGCACATCAACAGTGCTGCATCCTCTGCTTACACAGAGAGAATTAATTAGACTTACAGTATGGCTGCAAATACACCAACCACTGACACCAACACTATTGGAAACCAGCATCACAAATCTGGTATCTCACTTCAAAATCTGGTATACAAATTTACAAACAACTCTATGCAATCTAATTATTGCTCATTAAGACATACTGACATGTTTTGAGTACATATTTTGAATGTCTGCTCTAAAAAAAAGTGGAAGGCAGGCCTCACAGAAAAACTTTACATATTTTTGTTTGAACGATTCAAATTAGCAGAATAAAATGTAATAACATATTGAAGAAAAACGTCATTTATTGTACAGTTCCAAAAATAGTTTTAAAAATCAAATTAAAATATAATTATTATATAATTTAAAAAATGAATTTTTTTGGCATTTCCTGATTGATAATCGTAATAATTAATTGGTAAAGCAAGTTGAATAATGATCATATAAGCAAATGCATAGAGCATGTTGGTCATTCAGGGTTGTAAGCTATGAAACAGGTTAAAAATTAATAATAAATGTTAAGAACAATATTAGGTAGAAAGATCTCAGTGGAATTGTTGATATACAAATGCCCCCAAATGAGGACCCTACATTACCATTGGTAGTACTGCACAATAGACTATTGGATTGCCCTGCTGGCATTTGGGAGTAGGACGTAGCTCAACATAAGAACATTCACCAGAAATTCGATAGGTCAACGAAATGATCCTCCTAAGTGGCCGAATTGGATTATTTCCTGTTCCAATCAGTGATCCATGGCTGGTCCATCAAAGGTTGTGGTGTGCTATCCTGTCTTCGAAAGTGCACATAAAAATCCCGTACTGCCATTTAGTTAGCGTAACTTATGTGGCAGTAGCGGGTTTCCTCTGTGACCAAGTGTCAATATAGCCATACCTTTGCCATCTAATAGCTGATTAAACTTATTTATATTTTCCTGTCATTTGATACAATTAAATATTTTTTTAAAGTTTTAAACAATTATAATTTTGCAACACTTCATCTTGATAAAAATAATGTTTGATCATTGACATAGAAAGTATTTTGGTTGAAGTAATTTCTGACTGCATGTCATAATAAACCATACATATGTTCAACTGAATGCATTGCTATTAATACATGTAACAATTTGTTTGATATTACATTTTTAAAAGGGAGGTAATCTGTATGGTACAGGGGACATAATTTGTATAACTCTTTTTGGGTGTGAGAAAATATAATTTGTAATAGTTGTTTGTGGAGGCAACAGCTAGAAGTTGTTGTTTGGTGAGATTTTATCTTTTGTCTTTGATATAATCTAGGGATCTATGCTCAAGTATATTTTAGGACAAGAAATATATCTGTCAGAATGTATTATAATAAATGTTTATTTATAATTTGAGCTGATTTAGTTGAGCAAGGTCATTGAGACTGTCATTAAGTAGACTGAATTTCTTCAATTTGTAAATTAGGTCAACAAGTGGATTGGTATTAAATTAATTCACATTGATTAACTAGCCATTTGTTAGTGGCCTGGGCCAGTTATTCAAAATAGTGTTCAAATTTTGTTAGTTCTATTTAGTTAGTCTGATCATACACATGTGTGAGTTATGATGAAATACTTACATGTTACCAAGTTTGAAGATAAGATAATGTGCTTTATTTTTGCTATCATTGTACTTATTTATACATGTTCAATTTTATAATAAGTGCCATTCAGTGTAAACATTATTTGTAGTCTGACATAGTACATATTAAATATCATGTTAAATTATACCCCTCAGTACATGGGTGCAGAAAGTACTTACCCACTCCCCAAATTAAAGTAAAAATTCTGATTGACGAGTCAAACAATTAAACCAGTTGACGGGCGATCTGGGTTTTTTTTTCTTACTGACTTCGTAAATAAAACATGCCATTTTCTGATTCTAAAATTTAATTAACACTTCCAGTACATGTGACTATAACCATGGCGACTTGTTCTGTCAGTTAATGTCTACTTTTGTCATGGTGCAATACTCATGGTTTGTACACACCAGCAGGGGAATTTCCCGTTTGTAAATGTTGATATGCGAATTATGATTGGTTGTTCTTCTAAGTTATAATTATCCAATGAAGTCGACAGTACATATTAGTGGTTGGGATTTTCCTTAGCACTGAGGTCCATTAAGGTCAATCACTTGCATGTCGGCTGCTACAAAGATGATATGGGATTCTTTCTGTGCAATACACATGACGTTATTGATTAGACTATCTATACCAACATAATAAATGTTGACCATGACCTACTCTCATTGCACAATTTCAAACTGGTATTTACATAAATTACAACAGATAGAAGTTGTAATAAACAATTTTGGTTTTACTGCATGATCATTTGAAGTTCTTGTGTGTATTATAATAATAATGTAATATTATATTGGGCTATAGACTGGCAGGCTAGTAGTAGTAGAAATTCTGGCAGACTAGCAAATTCTATTGGGCATGGATCCAGTGGGCTAGTGAAATGTTTTTCTATTTCTGCACCACTGCAGAATAACAATATTTGTTGTCTTATGTCGCTATATATAGGCTTCCACGTCAAATTTCTGACATACATGTTTTTATACTATCCAACACTTACTGGTGTATGTTAGTTTTATTTATGTCTTGGTTGTTATACAGCTAAAATAGTGGTTAAAAAGATATGATTGTGTAGAAATAATTATACTTGTTGCTCATAGATACATTTTCAGATCTTAGTTTTAAAGAGGTCGTCATGCTGATTAATTGTCCAATCTAATTTATCTACTTCCAAGAAAAGGTTTTAACTTTCAAAGAATTTCTTTTTATTTAAAATGTATACACATGCGGTGTGTGGGTGTGGGTCTGTGTGGGTGTGGGTCTGTGTGGGTGGGTGTGGGTCTGTGTGGGTGGGTGTATACATGTGTACTCATGTAGATTGATTTACAGACACACTGACAAGATTTTGAAGCAGGATACAAAATGTTTGGAATAGTGTAATATGCACATGTTTATTTTTTTTTAAGTGTAACACAAATGGTGCAATACAAGATCAAAGGAAATCGGTGCATACATAGTAAATTACTTGCTAGCTTCTAACAAGATCTGTGAGTTCATCAATAATTTACAGGCCTCTGCAAATTAAAAATGTGCTTAACAGGAAAATTGGTTTTCTGCGATTAAACTTAATATAATTTTGAGAAACAAGTGATAGCATTGGGAATTAAATAGCACATGCAAAACATAACAAATTTAATAGAGGAATTTAAGAAAATCAATTACGCTAAATCAAATTGTATAACCAATGTATTATTGAAACTGTCATACATGCAAATAAGGTAAATATAATATAGGTACATCAGGCCTCGACGTAAGACGCGAACGGTCGTTCAGGTTACGCGTCGGTTACGGTGATCGAAAATACCGAGAACGGACT
>JAULBR010096577.1:0-11652 GCA_032355825.1 Melanodrymia aurantiaca
AATATCAGAAAGAACAAAACGAAATCGAGCTTTCAATGAAGGAGAGAAGAGCAGAAATTGAGGTTTATTTTTCATCTTCTGATGTAGTGTGTCGTGTAAATCTGCACACCTTCGGCCTTTAAGCATTGTACAGGCTACAGCTCTTGTTAAATACCTTTGACATCACCAATAACGGTAACCAAAGCAAGAAAGAAGTCCCGTTGTTAAAAAGATTGATGTTTTGTTTTATAAACTCAATAATAGGATTAGTAGTCCATATTTTGTACACTCACGGGGAATTTCATATTGCCTGATTTCATACACTGTAATGTAAGTAAAGAATATGCATAAAAGTTATTAATTAAAATATGTTAATAATGTATTAACCATTATGATTAGTAGCGGCAGTGGGTTTCCTCTGTGACCAAGTGTCGATATAACCGTGCGTTTGACATCCAATAACCACTGAAAATCAATGTGTTAAATAAACAAACTTTATATTTGATGTTCTTTGAATCTAGTATTGCTGACCGTTTTATTTTGACAGGTGAAAAAGTTGAAGGAAATGATGAAGTGCATTGGTTCTGAAACTATGGCAGCCATGGCTCGATCAGGAACAGAAAATCAGGTAAATTAACACTTGACATACATCTGTTTATTTGTTTTTATTGTATCAAATTAAAGGCAATTTGTTGCAAGTTATCAGCTGTTTCCGGATCTAAATAACCTAGAAATTGTTTAATAGATTAATATTTTTACGCCTATAATATACAAATTAATACAATTTCATGTCATTTAATGCAAACTATTCTATACATTTATAATGCATCAAATGTTTTCGTTAAATAAAAAAGGCCTTTTTAAAAAAATTATTGGTGTAATCGCAGACGTTAAACAGGCTTAAACATTGGCCCCTAATCATGCAGTCAATTCCATTTAATGACATTATTATTGGATAGTACACCATATTGGAATATATTTTCCAAGATAATGGATTCTGAACATTTAACATCCATAACAAAACAAATATCAAAATCATGTCTGTTCAATGTAGAATCTGCAATATTAATGTTTCATTCAATAACAAAGCAGACTGCAATATTTTTCTCTGTGTTAGGGACAAGCAAATAAGCAAAATTAAATTAACAAACACAATAATTAACAAACACAATAATCTATGCACACTGAAACCTATGAAGACCACCTCTAGATATTAATCACTTGTCTATAAGGCACGTCTGATATGTCCTGTGTAGAAATTATATATAAAGCATGTGAATTGTATAAATAAATGTACCATTTTTTAAAGGTCATTTAAGTGTTCGTTAAAAATACGCTTCACTAATTAAAAGATTACCGGGTACCGGTACCTAATGCAAGTTATAATGTGAAATCACTTTTGTCTTATACAGATGAAGTTACTGGAGGCACTTGGAGTGAAGGATGTCTTGTTTACAGACACAAACAATCCCATGAATCTCTTCATGACCTCCGGCAGTATCATCAACAGCACAAATTAGACGTTATGCCTTCCTAGTCAGATCCGTTCACTGATTTTGTCTAGTGTCATTCACTCTTGTTGTGGTTCGGTTTACATACCTCAGTGTTAGTGGACATTCTACGAATTAGGCTATAGTATGATGTGTCAAGAAATTAACACCGTAATATGTATGTGTATAAAATAACTAACATAAGGTTAAACAAAAGTATATTATGTGGTTCCGATCACCCAACTGAGAGACTCATGTTTTTAATGGAAATCACAAGAAAATAAATAAAATTGATACGGGTACGCAAGAATACAAATTTAAAAAATATAAATGACTTCTCTCTAATATTAAATTCAGAATTGAATTGCATTTGATAAGACATTTTTTAATGTCAAAATACCAAACAGAAAGTAGAAATTTTCATTAAAAATCTCTGAATGTTCAGTCTCGATTTGCTAGAATGTTCGTATAAACATACGAATGTTCTTACTTTGAAAGTGCATTCAACATAATAATCAATGCAATATATAATACTTCCATGCTCACCTTTCTATTTTTATACTAGTATTCGATGAATCGAAAATTATTAAAATCATTAAAGACTGATACTTGTGTGTTGTGATAAATTAACAATTCTACCCAAAATGTGGCTGTCATCTAATTTGCAGTATATCAGTTTTGCAGTATATCAAAAGTATGATTGTTACACAAAATTGTTTTTTTTATCAAATAATATAAAATATTAATTTATAATAAAGTTTTGTAATGCACAATTCTTGTATATTTATATAACAATGTTAATTCTCATTAAAATATGTTATGTGATAAAACAGCATGTATCATTGTGAAAACTTGTGATAACCAATATGTAACCTACATGTATTATACACATTGAAAAATGTAGGTAGGCCTATGTAAGATATTGAATATTATATGATTTTGATTACAAATATGCAAGAGCAGGGAAAGTGTGTCTCTGATTTCTATTTTATATAATGTATTGATTTTTGTTTATAACTATTGGTGAGTCGGGTTACTCAAGTTGTGATTAGTTACTGGTACTTAAAACTGGAGATTGATTTATTAATACAGGGTCGCAAACCTTAGTGGCTCTTTAACACAAGATATTTAAAGAGAACCTGTCAATGTTTTGGCATCAAATTACCGGACTACGGTTTGAATCCTACTGTTATACTTTTTTTTTCAGACTTAAGAAACAATGCAAAATTTCATGTAAAATGAAGCAAAATATTACATTTTAAAAATGTTTTAAACTGTTATATGAATACCCGGTATATGTTTTTTGTAGTTGAATGTTTTTTTGCTTGTATTGTCTAATAATGGCAGATGTGCAATGGAGCCTAATTAACTTGGTGCCAAAATATTATGACAGATTCGTTAGGAACCACTAGAGTTATCTCCCTCTCAAGTCTGTTGTATTACGGTGTTATTGTTAACTTTATCACATTCCTGCACATAGACATAAAGATAAAGTTGGTTTGTTTAATGACATCAATGGAGCACATAGATTAATAATCAGTGGCTATTGAATATCAGACTTATATCGACATGTAGGCTCAGAAAAAGACCTGTTGGTGCCCCAGGCTACTACTACCAAATAGCAGAAAGGTCTTTTATATGCACTTTCCTACAGACAGGATAGCACATCACAGTCTTTGATGACTGGTTGGAATGGGAAATAGCCCAATGAGTCGAGTACAAAAACTTTTGGCGATGGATATGAAACTTTAGGTCATTTAAATAAAATGAAACAGCTGGTACAAATGTTGGCCATTTAGTAATAAACTAAAAAGAAGTCACTATGTATTCGATACATTTGCAACACATAAATTCTGATTTTACATGTACCGGTACATAGTTTTATTTGATCCATCCATCAGATTGATTGAGAATGCTTAATTAAGTGCACAAGCAGTTAATTTTGATAAACGTGTACAAGTTTCAATCGATGCAGATTTTATCATTTTGTTTTGTTTTTAGTAGTGATATACCCCATTCTCTCTGCACTCTTTGTCTTTCATGTACACAAAGTTTGTAAAAATGAAAATTATTTTAATATATTTAATATTTATATAATTTTTTTATTTTTAATATACGGTACCGTGTGGTTTTTTATTACCAAGTTCATGCATAATACCAGTGCGTGATATATATATACACGTTAAAACTGTCTTGGAAAGTTAAAAATAACAAATCTTTTCTATTTAACTTATTAGAACTTGGAGCTTCAAGTGACAAATTATCTGTCATGTGAATTTTTAAAAGTCAATAATCAGCATAGACCCATTATTAAATGTGTTCTTAAGCAAGGTGTAGTGTGCTTGTAACTAGATTGACAGGTCAAACTGGATTAGACTCATTTTGTTACAGAATCTCAATCCTGTGTCAAACTAGTTTTCAATGGATCTTTTTTATAAATGCCTGTTTGGGACTCTATTAAATTGTTTACCCTATCAAACTCCCTAATTTTAAACATTTTGAAGATTGTTTCGGTATTGTGCAAAAGTATAATGCAGTCCTCCACCATTTCAGAGTTGTTAGTGATGACACGGAGTGTGCATACCAGATCAATTTTTACTTGCCAATTGGCTAGTCACATTAACACTAACTTGCCAATGTAATGTATCGACTGGATTGAATTAGGAAAATGTTCTGTTATAGGAACTACAGCAACTGTATAGCTAGTATTCTATTAGATTCATTGTCATAGAAAGTAACAGAAATTAACAAATTATATATAATTGTAAAATTTAGTTACCATTCAAGCGACTTTTTTCACTTACCAGATATAATTTTCACTTGCCCAAAGGAACTGTTAAATATACACTATAGACAACTTTCATGCTTGGGTACTTAATTGTAACCCACCTAGCAGACTGGCATTGGCTCAATGTTGCTAGTCGGGAATACAAAACTTATTTCTACAGCGCTCATGGCAGTGCGATTTGCTAACTATCTGCAAGGACTGGGTCGTGCATTTATCACACTTCTCTTTTATTAATAAACACTTTTATGTCCGTCACTCAAGACCATGAGCTGGTAACATCAAATTATATAACCTATCAATATTATATGTTAACGTGATGACTTTTCATTTACATTAATTTTACATTCAATTTGGTAGGTTGAAAGAGAACGAAGTCACTCATATATTTTTGGTATTCACTTAGCGACGGTTAGTACCAGTAAGTATCATACCGAGCATCTACACGTCAGTTTACAAAGTTTTCTTGTGATACGGTTTTTATTATTTATATTTAAAGATAAAAAGTTTTATATTTTATCTAGTACCGGTATATGGTGGATTGATTTGTGTTGTATATTTTGTGCATTTTAAGTAATAAATAATAATATTGATTAGTCTCATGTCATTGTTAATGTAAAAACTAGGTTCTTAAACCAATTCGTATTTATTGTGTGCTTTGAACAGTAAACCTGATCAATATTGTGGCTTCCTTTTCATGAATATGCATCTTAGTGCATGTTTGTGACATTTAGATTTCGCGAACAACAGATGTATCTGACCAAAAAAAGGAAGCAATTTTACTGAGTTCAGCCTGGAACAAATACACACCTCGCAGTCGCTGTACATGTTATCAAGTAACAGTGTCTGCCAAAACAATTGTTTCCTGTTAACAATTAATATCTCCAATACCAAGTAAAGGATTGACCACATCACATCTCATATAAACACAGCTCACGACTTCAGTTGTTAACAGAAGCCGACTATAGGAAATAAAAACTGATGGATCCACATAAGTATCTTTTTATTCACACATATACATGTACATTCTTTATTCAACAACATCCAGGTCCCTTCTGTTCCAGCACAAATTAAGATGCTTGCCTTATACATGGAAATATACCAAACAATACTGAAAAAAGATATCCTGTCAAACACTGACAAGCCTGGTGTACAGTGAAACCTCGCCTAAAGACCACCATGGTCCCGGGGCCACCCTTCTATAAAGACAAGTTTAAAGACTGACATTGTTCATTATTAGTCACTACGTAATAGGAGCATCCCAAAATTTAAGACCAATTTGATCACGTTACACAGGTGGTCTTAGTAGTTTCACCATACGAAGATAAGGGTACATATACCTCAATTACTGTCCTATACCTCAATTACTGTATGAGGTTACCATTAGCAAGTTACAAAATATATAATTTAGCAATATATTTATGGTAAACCATAATAGAAATCAAGAGGGAGGAATCTGCTATAAACATACATGTAACACTAAATTCAAAATGGCTGCCAAGGTCATTACACACAACCTTTGAGATGTGTCCCAATCTTAAAATGGCCATTGTATCTAGAATCATTGCACCAAATGTTATAACTGTCGTGGACAGAACTCTGGCGAAGTCAGAGGTCATGACCATGACAGGTGTACTTGAACAGTTTTCTGACAGAAGCACACCAAAAATGACCCAACCCAACCCCCAAATGTTATGCTTGTACTATAAAAGTGGACAATATCTTCCATATCTGATTTCATCTGCTGTACTATAGATGATGATTTGATAAATGTATAAGGACTGCAGAGGAAGATACTTTAAATTTGTTTTCAATGTAACTGCTATCTCAACAGTTGCTTAATGCGTTAATAAATGAGTTAATAGATTTTGAAGCAGTTTTGCGAGAATTTGCAGCTATAAGAATGGGAGATACAAGCCTGTGACATTATCTGAAAGTACCTTGCAGAACATTTTGATACATCATAAACAGTAAAACAAAATATCCCCAGAAATAATGCAAAACATTAATGATTGTCGTCATTGGGTGCATTGATAATATAACGTTACGATACCTACATTGTAGATGGACAATTGTGACCAAAAGGTTTAAGAATATGAAGACCATGTATGAGAAGGCTTGGTGTTCATGTAACTTAAAATGTTTTTAAATGCATACAAAACCAAATATGAAATGTCTGCTTTTAAAATCAAATAATTATAGAAAAAACATTTTCTCCATCATGTAACATGCAGTTCCAATTTCTCGTGTAAATTTAACTAATGTAATGTGCACAATAAATACACTATAACACGGTCGATATAAACAACTCCGTTAGCATCTGACAATTCCTAGGACAACTTTAACATAATGAATTATTTAACAAAATGAACACAAAACACATAACATACTGTAGCTCAAGGTGCATGGTTATAGCAGAAAAGATGGATATAATAAATCGCATGCATTATTACAACCAACGATCACATTGTGCTTCTTCAATGACAACTGGCAGTTGTAGCTGTAATACCATCTGATCTCTGCCACGCTGTCCAGTCACTTACACACACAAGGATTCATGCACCTTGTGAGAAACTGTGTCATCTACGTGTATGAGGAGGCAAACCATGTTTAACATTATAAACCAGATCGAAGTTATGACAGTCTTTATCTTTTACTGTTTGTGTGACTAGCTCCACGCATTGGCATTTTGAAGTTGGCAGCGGCCTGATACTGTAACTGGTAAGCAAGGGGATGGATCTTGAAGCCATACAGTCTGAAAGATAAACAGTAGCAAACCTGGCTTTAGGTACATGCAAATTTTAAAGGTACAATAAAATATACTGTAAAGTATGAGTAAATAAATTGTAGGCATGTTAGTCTGCATACTCTACATGTAGTTGATGCAGAATCGACATTTATTCACCATATCGGCAGACAAATTGGAGGAAATATCTTTCCCACCTGATATTGCTCATGTGAGATATAAGTATTATGCGTGTTATACCATCAATATTTCACTAGAGAAAGATGACGCCCACTAAAAAACTTAAAGTAGTCTATAATTGAACTAAACACAAAGTTAACACATTTTTGTATCAATATATCAGAACATTGGCTACTCTTCTTGGAATAACAGCACGGGATCTTTTATGTGCACTTTCCCAGACAGGATAGCACACACCACAGCCTTTGATAGACCAGTTGAGGATCAATGGTTGGAATGGGACACAACCCAACAGGTCCACTGAGGAGGACTGATCCTATGACCCATCGAGTCACAGGCGGATGCTTTACTGCTGGACTATGCCACGCTCCGGTTCAATATACAGGTACAAAGTTAAAACTCTATTTACCTTGGTACAAACTGATTGGCTGGTCGTTTAGGGCGATATTCTGGATGCACCATGAACAGCATGTGAGGAAAGCCGGTGCCGAAGTACGCCCCATCTGTGTGGTGGTGTCTCGATGATTTGGGGGTGTACACATCTTGACACTTGGGGCAGTAGAGTTTTACCATTGCCTCCCCCGGTACATCTGACAATCCTGGAACAGAAAAGATCATTCTTAGTCTTACACAATGGGCTATTAATTGTTTCAGAAAATCTGTTTCTAAAACTGGACAACACTGAAATGATTAGGAAACTAATTTTTTGTTTTCCAATTATATGGATACTTAAAGACGCTCACTCACCAATTACGGCATCAAACGTTACCACTCTGCTCCATCTGCAGACAATAGCACTGACCTTCAAAGTGCTAGAATGTTTTGGGGATGTCTTCGTACAATATTTAACGCACAATTTTACAGAATATAATATTTTAACATTTCTGTTGAAGTGTATAACCAAATAATAAATGTATACAATCATTTAGATAAACATTCAACCAACATCTTCATGCACCTGGTTATCACTTTTCATAATTTTAAAGATTTTGGTCCTATTTTACCACGATCGTGTATTCTTTGTAACAATCTGGCGAGACTAAAAAAGATAATCGCTTGAGCACTGAACAATGTTAAATTAAAAGAAAAAATTAACTGCAAAGCCAAATGATGTGTTTGTCTTACCTATTGGAAGCATGGGCTGATTTTCACAGTATACTCGTGGACAGTAACCAAAGTCACCTTGCTGCCACTTTTCAATCTAAAATAACAAAATATAATTTTATACATGCAATGTAAATAGCATGCTTTCCTTATAAACAGAAAGGACAGAAGTAATTCCAATACACATGCATATATGTAAGATACTAACACAGACAAAATGGAAAAAAATGCTTTTGGCAGTAATATTTACTGCAAACTAGGTCATGTACAATTCCATGCTACATGTACATGTAGGTACCGGAAATTCAATCTACCAAACTAATACCTCAAGGAAAACATTCTACGTCAAAGGGCACATAACAAACTTAACTATATACTACATATATAATTGTAAAATGTACCGAAGTAACCAAAATGTAGAGAACATACAATTATATGGAGAAATTGTGACAAAACATATTTCCATAATGGATTAAGGAGCCCTTTATCAAACTTTTCAAGTACAAATTCCATTTATTTAATAAATAAATCTGTTATTAACAACAACAACAAACATTTCAACAACAATTCGAACAAAATAAACAATTAGAAAAGCAACGAAATGATTGTTTTATAAAATTATATCACAAATGGCTTAACTTCCTGTTTATCCTAGACAAGTGCCTGAGAAAGTAAATGAAAACTGGATACTAACAATTATATGTTTATGGGATCATAAGTTGACATAAAAGTAGCTATACACTACAAACCGTGAAGAAAAAATACATGTATGGCCACAAAACTGTTTCTGGATTGTTCGAAAACTGTATCAATGATTAGTTTAGACAAATAACAGCTGATAATTTGGTGCAAAAAAGCTCTACATGTATTTAATTCTCATTAAATTAGTTGTTGGACAAACGTATGCTGGTTTAAACAGTGCTAGATTGAAACCTTGTTCTAATGTGGTATATATTTTTATTACACCACTGTGTAACATTGTACTGTTTAATACTAAAAGCATTTGTTACATTGTGACAATGACCTTACAGACATTATCTGGCTCTGTGACATCACAATTCACATATACATGTGCTGGTTATAATTTGTGATGACAAGAAACTGGCTGTAAATGAGTTTTATCTGTTGGTTTTTCATGTTTAATTTGGTTTTTCCCATTGTTTAAACACTGACACTAATGTGTTGTAATATATAAAATACTACACTGTTCCCATGAGACACCTGATACATTACAATCTGTGTTTTCCATTGTTATGTAGAACATTTGCTTTCACTTGTGTTGTACAATAAAAAACACTAATATTATTCAGGTTTCTGAAGGGAACATGTTTAGTATACTCTTACCAGAGTGCAATTTGTTTTTAAAATTGTGATGTAGCAGGGTTTTTTTACTGTATGGGGAATGGAAAAGCAACTACTGGAATTTGATTAGACTTATATAAAATGAGTAATAATATTACATCGCAATCGCAAGATTTTGCATCACTTTTTGCGATGCGAACCTTGTCATTTTGCAGCCTGCTCTATTTCATCTTTGCTATTAATTAATAGATGGAAAGACCCTTAGCTAGTGAAGATGACTCTGCAATTGTAGCTACTTACCCTTAAAATACAAAAGGCTTGAAAAGCCACATGTAAAGTTGATAAACTCAATAAAAAACAAACATTCTGAAACTCTTAACACCAAAACTGAACTGCAAGCATACTTACAAACATTCTTTACAAACTTCCAAATGTAGGCATGTATATTCAACACTCGAAATTGCCAGCTGCATTTAGCAATGCTTACCTAAACAATTATTGTCGTATAAACACCACTATTTAATTTGAAGGGTTGTATATTTGATAAAATGTGTTCAATCTACATGTCCTCCACAGCGCGAAACATTTTTATGGGCTAATTTCCGTTTATCAAATTCCATGGTATGTGCTATCCTGTCTATGGGAAAGGGCACATAAAAGATCCCTTGCTGTCATTAGTAGAAGAGTAGCCTATGTGGTGGCAGCTGGTTTCCTCTGTGACCATGTGCCAATATAACCATACGTCTGACGTCCAATAACCGCTGATTTATAATCGATGTGTTTCTAGTGGCGTCGTTAAATAAAACAAACTTTATATCCAATGTGTTTGTAGTACAGCTTAATATGGTCCTTGGACGTATGTCTACAAAAGCTACTATAACCATTTGGATGTTCAAAAACACATAGGATATACATGTAGACATATTGATATTGTAAGTAATAATATTGTAAGTAAATGTTAATTTTAATAATAAGATATGCTCTATTAGCCAGAAATGGGTTACAAATGGCATACAACGCGCACGTACGGTGGCACTCGTCTTAAAAGTCGGGACTGTCCCTTTAATATCAGATAATATAAACCATTCTCCTACCTGTTTAAATGCTGCTTCTACTATGTTGTCTGGCATAATATTTCTGAAAAATAATGCAGTGTTTTTATAGTCCTTGGCCTGGTGGTAGTTCTTGTGCATTACTCTTTTAGAGCGTTATACTTATACTGACGTCCAAAAGAAACTATATACCAAGACTCCGAGAAACCACGGTAGAAAAACCAAACCATGTTGCATGTTCAAAAGATAACAATAATATTCATGAGAGTGGTGTTTTGGCAAGTTGTGAACAAACTTACATTCCATAAAAGTAGAAAATGTTTAAGCAAACATTTCACTTCCGTGATCTAAATAATAAAGGAATTTAAATATTTGTCCTTGGTATAGTTTCGTTTGGACGTCAGTATATATATTGCTATTGTAAGACGAGTGTCACCGAAGTTCCGCATCCCATGCTATTTGTAACATATTTCTGGCTAATACAGGCTTTGTATTACTAAAATTAACATTTACTTTCCTTCCAATCCTGACAATATCAATATATGTATATCCAATGTGTTTGTAGTAGCTCAATATAATTGCATACAATAATTTAGTACGTACTAAATTATTGTAAACAAAAGGACATAGTAAGCTACTATAACACTTTGGATGTCCAGAAATACATCGGATATACACATATTGATATTGTAAGTAATAATAATGTAAGTAAATGTTAATGTTAATAAGAAGAAGTAATGCTCTATGCGCAAGTAATATGTTACAAATGACATAAGACGCGCACGTACGGTGGCACTCGTCTTAGAAGTCGGGACTGTATGTTACAAATGACATAAGACGCGCACGTACGGTGGCACTCGTCTTAGAAGTCGGGACTTTTCCTTTAAATGTTTCTTTGACACTTTTGCCTATACAAAGGACACATTAGGCTACTATAACAATTTGGATGTCCAGAAACACATAGGATATACATATATTGATAGTGTACGTAATAATACGTAAGTAAATGTTAAT
>JAULBR010096588.1:0-11652 GCA_032355825.1 Melanodrymia aurantiaca
ATGGAATTATTAATTAGGAATTAGATCATCGGAAATCAATCAAATAAGACTAAATTGTCTAGAATGCTGAAACTTCATGGGGGTTGGACCACCATCATAGCCAGGCTCGTAGCCCGTTGTGTGGGAATGCAGCCACCTCCTCGAGAATTCCGCTAAAAATATAAATTTAGTCCCGTCTACTATCTATACGCACCCCTCCCCACCCCCCGCAAATTTGGCTGGCCTGCAAGTTCACTCCATCCCAATCCAGCCACCCCCCTTAAATTTTTCCTAGATCCGCCACTGCACTTGGTCAAATCATATGATATAAACTTGTATTTTTGTATTTGCGCCAGGGTTAAAATTTTAACCAGGGTTTATTTGGTGTCATATAAACAAGGGTGCGTTTAAATATGCGGTATCTCACATCTAAAACTAATTTTCGTGGGAAGTGTTGGTAGAGGGGGCAAAATTCGTACTCCATGTACATATAGGCTAGTAATATAAAACTATAGAGTATATAATTATACGTTAAGATAAGTATAGTAGGTATAGATGAAAATAATTTGTACATGTATTTATGAATATGGATATAAAGTCTGACATAAGCCCTATTCCTATGTAGAAAACATTTGCACGTTGGTCTCCCCCATACTCTAAAAAGTGGGGGCGGGGTTGGGGGCATGTCCCCACTGTCCCCTACCAGGTGATGCCCATGCGTGTTTTGGCATCAACTCATGCGGTATTCCTTGCTCGTTCAAATGAAACAAATTCATCACATGCAAATTTATATATGGGTAAATATACCTACGTTTGTCATGCAATCGTACGCCATGTGTATTTTTACATACGTGTGTAACATGACAATTTTACGTGCAGAGTAAATTTAGTTATATGAATATAAATACTCGTGTATAACCATGCAAACGTTCACATGTCGAGGTAGTTTATATAACCTGAATGTACAATTTCTAAATTGTAAGACTCGTCAATGAAACTGGCGAACATTTAACACTGGGCCTACTTGTTACAAAGGAATAAAATGACAAGGAAGGTGGGAAAAAAGTAACATTTGTAGTCACACATGAATTTAATATAGTTTGTTGTGAATTAAAATAACAGTAGGCTAGCTACTTATTTCAATTTTGCATAATTTTAATCTAGATTATAAATAGCTGTACTCAGTTGAGTACAGATCTTACCTACCTGTACACAATATATTCATTTCCCCATGTCAATCATGTTGACCAGTTGTAGAAATAAACTAACATCATTGTCACATTCGAGAAATGTATTGTGTCATCAAAATTAGAAAACATGAATGATTTTTGTTCATTGATGAACATTTTAGGGAAAACCATGAAGAAAATAATAGATTTTTGCCATCATTTATAATTTGTTTTTATGCTTCTCGGCCCCACGGACGACTGTACAGCGTCGAACCCAAACTCGAAATTGCATCTACATTTTGAAAGCGTTATTACATCCCTGGTTCTTGTGTTCAACTAGACACTTTGAGATCACTTTTACCCACAGGGACAGTTAGCAACTATTGTAGCCACTAAACAAAATTGTAGACTTGACAATGTGTGCGGCACTAGCTGTATTGTAAACCTCATTACAATACCAAATGACGTATTTTAAGTTATAACTTCCTGGATATCAACAAATTAAAATAAATTTACAGATTAAATACTGATTGATATATAGTCGTACTTCATTACCGGTACCGTATGTCGAAGTTGAAGTGATCGAAACAATAAGTAGTTCCAGATAACCATTATTCAGACATTTAACCCTTGACAATAATATTCTAGGACATTTTAAATTACAAAGTTCGTGATAACCAGGTTTGACTATAATTTTTTTTATATAGTCATGCAGTCACAGATACATCTCTCATGTTTTATATTAGTTAGTCCATAGATTTCTTTTCCAACCAGCTAAACCGAGATTTTTCCAAATGTGGAGGCAGCCTGGTCGATATCTGTGTCGTCAGCATGGATACATCCAGGTCCAGATGATCAATAGCTGGTTTCTGCTGCCGATGAGCCATATCCATTGGGTTGTTTTTACCTCTCTTGGCAATTCCCTTTGCCCAGTTGGCATAAAATGGATCTCGAGCTATTGGGTCACGAGGTCCAGATAACCCATGTGGTATGGTACTCTGCCCGTGCCACGAAAGGCGCTGATTGGTCAGAGCATTCAGCGATGGGCTTGATGACGTAATGGATTGTAATTCGTCGTATATGCTCTGGTTATCGTGTTCAATGGAACCGTTACCAGCAGGCGATCCTCCAAGACCGGAATCCATGCTGCGACTACTTAACCCTGAACTACTTTTCTTCACTGACAGAAGATCGTTGTAATTGTGATGGTGAGGTGGTTTCTGTTCCGATGTCAGGAAAGTAAATCGTGATTTTGTCTCGTTGGAATCGGGAGCAGAGGACGGTTTTATTAACAGCGGTGATGGCTGTGACTTTTTCGGTGACGGCGTTGGTGACGATGTTCTGTGTGTAGGTCTGAGCTTGTAGACGGGTTTACTTATAAGACTGGGCTTTATGAAAGGTGCGGAGAACGGTTCTTTTGGTATGTTCGGTGATTGGCCCGTGTCTGCTGGAATCCTTTCTTCTGCCTTGATGTCCGTTTCTGAAGGATCTTCGGGTGTTTCCGCGAATTTTCGTTCTCTGGATGAAGCAGACGTTACCTCGCCCCGAACTTCGCCCGTCTTGGTGTTGTATGCGTATGGTTCCTTAGTAGCTGTAAACGTAATTTAAATTATTTCATGAAACAAGACATGGTGGAAATAAATGGCATGGTACTATAATCTGAATTCTGGTTCTGGGGCATTTCATAGTATTTGTCACGTCTGTCACGATTGTTTTTCATCATTTTGGTTAGTTAAGACAAAACACTATGTTGTTACATAATTCAACTGTTAGGAATTTGAATTTGCAGTACAAAAGAATTAAACAAATCTGATAATATTTGCATTTATTTACATAGCAAAGAAAAACAATCAGGACGGACGTGACAAATACCATGAAATGCCCCTTCTATAAACTATCAAAAAGTGATGTTCCAAACCTACATGTAAGTACCTTCTATCCAGGAATAGGCAACAGAAACAGGCATTATACACAAAACAAACTAGCCTTTTAAATAAGCTTCAAATACCTAAATCTTGAAAACCAAATTTTGGTTTATTACCAATACTGTAAATCGTGAAAATTTCGTGTGTTTAATTTTCGCGTAGTTCGCGCCCAATCTCAATTCGCGAAATTTATAAGCACGCGTCATTTTCCCACTTATAATGTGCTTGCAATAATGCGATGGTCGTTCGCGAAATTTAAACGTCACGAACATGTGCGAAAAAAACACGTCGCAATATTAATACGGTTTACAGCAATTGGATCGATCCTGTCGTGGACAGAACTCTCTGGCGAAGTCAGAGGTTGTGGCCATGACAGGTGTGCGTGAACAGTTTTCTGATGGAAGCACACCAACAATGACCCAACCCCAACCAACCTATTGGATCTATACCTTCATTGAATCCAACACCATCGAATGTCTTTCCTTCAATGACAAGTGGCTCGTCTGTGAACTTCGATTTGGATGCGCTGGAAACCGGACGACTGTCTGTTATTGGTTCATCAATGTCATCAATGTCATCATTGTCCATGTCATTTAGCTGGTCAGCTTCTTCCACAGTCTTGGCCGGTGTCTGAAGAAGGACAATGACATTGTTTGTTATACTTTAAATGTCTAGTATCGCAGATGTTTATTAAGTAAATACATTTTCCACAATATTATGAGTATGTGTTTAACATCACCCCTCAGGACAAAAAATAACGATCTTAAGTTATTGGATGATGAATGGAGTGATGATGTTAATTTTTATAGGTTGTAATTTTATCGTATCTTTGCGTGGGTTATAGCTGAGTGCCGGAGTGTTTGGCTGAGATCAGAGAGGTCGAAGCATTAATCCTCAATTTACCCATTGAGTTATTTCTTGTTCCAACCATTGATCCACGAAACTGTAACATAGATATTTATTTACAACACATTACAGTCATATTCCCCCTTTAAAGTTGAAGGCACGAAAACATGTGCTCGGGTTGTGGCCTTTATATATATAACAATAGTTTTTGCTGGTAACTGTTTTTCATAGTATATATTCAGGATACATCCTAGTTATTCGAGATTTAAAAGTTCGAGATAGCAATAATAATATAATCATACTATATACATGTACCTGTGTGTTATTCGCAGAAACAGCTCTCTTTGTATGTTCAGACTTCGTGGCTTCTTCGTTCGTAGGTTTCGCCATTATGGTCGGCGTTACTGCCCTTTTCACTTCAACCGGTTTTTGTGCAGTCAGTGACATGTACGTGCTGATCTGGTACGGGGGCGGAGGGGACTGCGTTAATTCTGAAATATAATGTAAAAATCGCATGCATGTAATACGTAGTCACTATTCGGATCTCGAATTAGTACACATGTGGACTATGGGCGTGAGGAAGCTATGCATCTACAAACATAGAACCCATGTTCTTGAGAAGATGTTGGAAAATTGATAATTATATTATGCATGGGATCTGGCTCTTCGATGATGAAATTTACCTAAACAATTTAAGGTTTTGCCATCGAAAATGAAAAATATTTGGTTATATTACTAAAGAATGCAAACTCATTCTGGTTTTACACTTTTAATAACACTCTTGTTTATCTAAAGCTGAACATTTTAATTACCGGTATTTCTGTGATAAGGTGACGACTGCCCCACGCCACTCACTGCAACCATTGACGCAACCGGCATCTTGGATAATACGAAATGAATGTAAGGATTCTTGTATTGCCCGAGCAAGATAGAGGGTAATACATGAATCCTGGCACGAGTTTCGTAAAATCAGTATGACACAAACGCGAGTGTAATAATTTTTTATTATCCATACCATTTCTTTATTACACGTGTGTTTCGTATGGAATTTACGAACTCGTTTATGCTTAACTACAGTGTATATGGATAATGAAAACAAATACACGTAACCATGAAGTTCATTTTATATTTGAATACCCACAATGAACTTGGCTGATGTTTAGAATTCACGTGTATGTCCGCCATAAAATACGCCGTGTCTCGAATAATAGATGGGGTTTTTTTAAATGTAAAGTGCATCTTGAATCAAAACGAGCTGGTTCATCATTTGCAATAAATTGGTTACCTTTCGTTGGCGTGACTGGAGGAAATGTTGTCGAGGCCGGTGCCACTGGCGGAACGTGCGAAAAGCGAGGACGTGTGGTGTCCTGTGGAATAAGATATAATTGTATCCAGAAATAATGACATTTTTCTATTCAGTTAATTAATTCGAGTTTAAGACGGATAAAACATGTATGGCAGAATAATAATTTATGCTTACTTTTGTAAGGTTAATACTAATCTTGTAGGTTTTAATATCTCATTATATCAACTAGGCTATTTGTTTCATTCCGTTAAGTTTCAACTTGTTATGTAACCCATTTTGTTACGATATTATCGGGACTTGCTTTCCTCCGGGACTTGAATTAATATTTATTAAATTTGGAAGTAATTTCTAACATGTTGTTCGTCTTAAGATTTGCCTTGAATAGTTGAAGGTAAAGATTTGTTCTATAGAATACTCTAGTAATTGATGCAGTCGAAACTAAAATGTGCTCTACATCTATGTGAACCGAAGTGCAAATGATACATGTACACAGATGCACGAGAAATGTTTCTTAAAACGTACCTGCAATTTTTGGAAAGGGAGTTTGCTTTTCTTTTCTGAAAAAAAAAGATGAAAAACAATGCAGGTTTAAAAAAACAACTGTTATCGTTCCATCGCTCACACAATAATATGACAAATCATCCACATTTACATAATCCATCGGTCTTTCCAGCACAATATTGTCATTCTCCCAAATTATCTAAGGGACCGTCCATCGATGTTAATGCGTGTGTTTCACACCTTCTCTCCCTCCCCTTCTAATCCTAACATAAAGCATTGATCAGACATGGACCAATGCTTTTACGTGAAAAGAAATTCGAACTTGGCGTTTGCCATTTAGCTGCGGATTCTGAAACACTATGTCATTTATGCACGACCTCTAAGTTAGTACATTGTGGCCTCTATACCTTGTTTAAAGGAGCCTAAATATCACATTTAAACATATATTAGCATCCAATTGCAGCTTTTCTATTTCGACAATTAACTTGTTTGTAGTTGTTATTGTTATAATAAATTAGTATGGTCCCCAAGACATAGGCAGTGAACAAGTTGACCATATTAACTGCTTACCCTGAATTGTATCCTGGACAATGTGCTGCTTCCTGAAATAAAATTTAGTACACACTTTATGCATTAGTAATCAAAGACAAACCAACAATTTAAATGAAGGTAACACTGCAAAGCAACTAGCACAGCAATTCAATATAGTGAAACAAATTCAATGGTATTTATAAAACCGCAAAACGTAGACTTATATTAATTTTATTTGATACACTATTGGGAAGTGTCTGGAAACAAAGAAAACTATTTGATTTGTGTATGTTAATGATGAGTGGATAGGTCTTTAATATTTAAAGGCAACCTGTCACAATTTTGTTTTGAAAATTGCACCATTCATCAAACATGTTACAAATAATATTACATGTATAATACGGTGGCACCCATCTTCAAAGTGGGATGGTCATAATTGAAAAAAATGTTCATTGATTTTTATGTCGTAATATATAAGTACACACCATATTACAATAAAATAATGTCAGTTATTAATACAAAATAAAGAAAATCCTTTTTTAGTCGACAGAAAATTGCTGACGTTGTCATTCTTGGAACTACACAACACTCTTTTTTTTAAAGACTAATTCAAATTAAAGCTAAGGTCTCGCATATTATGACTTCTTTTAATCTTGGTTGAATTTTTTTTTTGGTAGAACTTTGTGGGGGAAAAGTAAATAATAATAAAAAAGTAAATTAAATAAAAAAATTTGAATTATTCTTCACAAACAAATGAAAAACTAGCAAAATTATCCTGTATCAACTATGATCATCCCCCTTTAAGACTCAGGAGTGTTAATTTACAGAGATGTTTAAATACACACATGTACGTCTTCTTCTTCTTGCAGTACAGGCAGCACAGCACGACGAAGACCGCTGCAATGAGAACCGTGACGACAATCAGCACGATGACCGCGATTCCTTCAGTGGACGTCCAGAACAACACGCTATTGGCGCCATCTTGGTACGGCATCACCAGCTGGATGAGCAAACCCGATGACGTCAGCGCAGATACTGGCGTGCCATCCGAGGACAGTTGTAAAACCTAAAAAGAAGACATTTATTTTATATTATTTTAGCATGAATAGATGGAGTAGTATTTTAGGTTTATCTCAGTTGTTTTCGGTATGCTTTAGGCTGTATTGGGTTGTTTTCTGTTCGTTGGCGGTTCTCTTCTTCTTTTATTTTTAGTTTTCGGTATTATTCCAAAAACATTTTGAACAGTTGTTTGGTTATTGTTGGTACCTTTTCAGTTATTTCCTTGTTTTTGATTTTGTTTTAGTTGTTTTCAATGCTCCCTCCTCCTCCCCACTTTTTAAGTGTTCCTTCCTCCAACTGGCCTGGATTCGAATTGGTGATATCTATTGGATTGGTGATATTACCCATTGAATTGGTGATATCTATTGAATTGGTTATACCTATTGGATTGGTGATATTACCTATTGAATTGGTGATATCTATTGGATTGATGATATCATATATTGAATTGGTGATTTTACCTATTGAATTTGTGATATTATCTATTGAATTGGTTATATCATCTATTGAATTTATAATATCATCTATTGAATTGGTGATATCATCTATTGATTTGGTGATATCATCTATTGAATTGGTGATATCATCTATTGAATTGGTGATATCATCTATTGAATTGGTGATATCATCTATTGGTGACATCACCTATTTGTTTAAGTGATGTCACCAAATGAGATTAAAAACTAAAACGGAACCCCCATAGACTTCGCTATTGGTAGGCAAACGAAGTTCTAAATGTGCATATTAATATACATGTACATTTATCTGACACTTGACATGTTCGTTGGATTGGTGAAATACAAGCAGGTGGTGGCTATGATAGTACCTTGACACGGCTGTGGGCATAAAAATAGAGCCTGTCATTATCTTAACTTAAAGGCACACACTCCTGAGTTTTAAGATGGATGCCACCGTACGTGTGCATCTAATGTTAGTTCTGTGACCCCCACCCCCACCCGCCATGCATGAACCTTATAATCCACAGTATTATGAAACCGATAAATTTTCAGTTGAAATCAGGTCATTGTAATTCTGATACTTGTGCACCACAAATGGGCTTAACTGTTGTAAAACCTTTTGCATAATATCCTTTTATGATTTGAAAAATGATCTCATGATAATCTGTCATAACTATGCAAAAAATTAATGGCAAAATAATTATGAAAATATGATAATAATGTTTTGTGTCAAAGATATTTTTTTACTCAGGATTTTCATAATATAGAGTACTGTACATAGATTTATACGTGCAATGTCCATTAATGCTAATATCTCAATACATTTGATATTGTGTGTTATCAGGCTCATGCATAGGGCCACAGAGTTGTAACACGTTTCTGGCTAAGAACTTCTCATTATTGAAATGACATGTACTTACAACCTAGACATTGTCATACTTTAATCTCCTCTAAAAAATTGTTGTTGTCTTAACAGCTATTTCTTTGCTACAGTCTACCGACAGGACGGTCTAAACTGGTGTCTATATATTAATGCACAAGTGGCGTACGCCATGTTAATTAAAATAGAATTAGTTTTGTCTTTCATCATTATATGTTTAATTAAGTCTAAGTTATTTTATATTTTGCTGATTGCATAATAATTTCCACGCATCGAAACATTTGCTTTCTCTTATCGAGTTTCGTTCCGAATAGACACTCCCGCGCGTCCTTTCAAAGTTGAGAACAAGTCCAGATGGCATTAACGTACGATATCTGAAGACAATGCATGTCTATATATAAAGGAGATAAAACACATATTTACCGTCACCCGACTTGAAGCAACACAGGTATGGTAAAACGTTTTCAGACATGGTATATTTTAGATAACCAGTTTGGTTCAACATAGACATAAAAGGATAACTGATTTGGAAATAAAGTAAAGTTTGTTTTATTTAACGACGCCACTAGAAACAGCGGTTATTGGGCGTCAGATGCATAGTTATATCGACACATGGTCACAGAGGAAACCCGCTGCCGCCGCATAGGCTAGTCTTCTACGAATGACAGCATAGTTTTTTTATGTGCACATTTCCATAGACAGGATAGCACACACAACGGAATTTGATAAACCAGTCGTGGATCACTGGCTGGAACGGAAAATATTCCATAAAAATGTTTTGCGCTGTGAAGGATCTATCTATCGACCCGCTCCTTAATTTGGAAATATGCACAGTTGAAAGGGACATTCTGACGGAGCGAATATCTCAATTTTGAATAAATGTTATTATTGCTAGTCATCGTAAAGAATACTTCATGTGTGGATAACACGTTTGTGTTATTTTATTTAAAATGTAAAACAAAACAAAAACAGGCGGAAGAGTGTATACCCCCGGTAATACGTAAAAAACCCCACAGCAGATGACTGTGTGGTAAACCTGAATTTGTGTTTTGAGAAGATATTATCTTATAGTATTATTAAACTAGTGGTTTAGTCGTGTAAACTTCTGTCGTTTTGACATGATCTTTGATTTACGAGAAGGTAAAGCGATGGAATTCATGATAGACAATTTTAACGTGGCTATTCTTTGCTTAAGACGAAAATGACATGGTATAATTGTTATTATTATGTGTGAACCTAATATTGTACGGTGTACATGGCATATATAATGCTATTGTAACAAGCTTCCGCCTAAAATGATTATTTTTACAATTTACTTACACTTTCTTGTTTAGAAAGATAAAGTTTGTTTGTTTAACGACGCCACTGGAACACATCGATTATAAATCAGCGGTTAGTGGACGTAAGACGCACAGTAATATTGACACATGTTCTCAGTGGAAACCCGCTGTCACCGCTTCATGGGCTACTCTTACCGAAAAACAGCAAGGGGTATTTTATGTGCACTATCCCATAGACAGTATAGCACACACCACGGAATTTGATAAACTAGTCGTGGATCACTGGCCGGAATGGAAAATAGCCATAAAATGTTTTGCGCTGTGGAGTATCGATCCCTCGACCCATCCTGCCACAGGCAGACACTTTACCTCTAGACTACGTCTCGCCCCTGAAGTAAATCAATGACACAATGCTCAATAGCATGGTTTATCTGAAGCACAACCGCATCTGGTTGGAACGAGAAATAACCCAACGGGTCCCCTGATACTATCTATGCATTCTCACGATA
Organism: Melanodrymia aurantiaca; assembly: GCA_032355825.1. NCBI lineage: Eukaryota > Metazoa > Mollusca > Gastropoda > Neomphalida > Peltospiridae > Melanodrymia > Melanodrymia aurantiaca. Next base: position 10,444 of record JAULBR010096588.1, read on the forward strand.
TCATTCCATAGCATATTAACACATGTCTTTCGCATACTGTATACAAATGACTTTCCTTTAAAACATATTAATATTAATAAAATTATTTGATGCATGTATGTATGTTTTCAGGTACTAATACAATATGAAGGTCTTCATCTTTGCTCTTGCTATAGCAGTTGTCTATGGGTAAGTCTATAGAGCTAAGTTATTCTGCATCAAAAACATTTATTCACTGTACATGTATATAATAACGAATAACAACCCCCAAAGAAATAGGTGTACATGTTCATCGATTCATAAAACAAATAAAACGTTTTGACTAATTCATTTTAAATATAATTATTATATTGTAAATTTCGGATATATTTATCCAAATTGTGATACCATAATTATAGGTAAATACCCCTTTATTATAATATAATGATCTAATATAACAATCAAATATACATATTATGTATATTAGATTGTATCTATATTATTATATCAATATCGCCGATAGCATATCATATAAGGATAAGGCCTAGTAAGTTGTGAAAATTGCACCCAATCCTTTTGTTAAAAGCAATAAAATATGGAAGACGAACATGTTTTTTTATCAACATGTAGCATAGCGCCTAAAACTATTGTTCACTTGTCTCCGTGGTATAATACCGTATAGTGGTTAACGTTTTGGACTTCAGGCTGGTATGTACTGGGTTCGAATCCCATTCGTGGTATAAGGGATTTTTAATCCCAGTACCGACTCCAACCCAGAGTGAGTATTCCGCAAGGCTCAATGAATAGGTGTACTTCCACCGACCAGTGTCCACAACTGGTTCAACAAAGACCGTGGTATGTACATTCCTGTCCGTGGGAAAGTGAATATAAAAGATCCCTTGATACTCATCAAGAGTAGCGGGTTTCCTCTATCATACTAACACTAACGTCTGTCCTGGACAGGCAGTCAAGGCAGCTGGGGCGGTATTTCCTAAAATAATGTGTCTCGTGATAAATGATTGCAGACAAAAGTCTAAGCACCATATTAAGCCATGACAGACGTGCTTCAACTTTAGTTGGATATAAGCACGTAAATAAGTTTTAACTAACTAACCAATCAAGAGTAGTGGGTTTCCTCTATTATACATATATTCTGGACAGGCAGTCAAGGCAGCTGGGGCGATATTTATCAAACAACTTAAGTTTTTCTTAAGTTTTGACTTAAGTTTCATTAAATTGAATAAGGTAAGA
>JAULBR010096599.1:0-11650 GCA_032355825.1 Melanodrymia aurantiaca
ATAGTAAATTTTGAATGGATTTCTAAAGTTTTTAGTCCGAACAGCCAGTGTGGCCCTTAAAAGGGCCGTTTGGTGGGGGAGAGGCCCACCCAACTGGATGAAAAAGATGGTGTTTTTCAGTGCCCGTTGGGTAGAAATGCTAACAAGGTGCTTTCGTCCTTATGGATCACCTTTGCATATTGTTGCATTACCACTTTGACGATGTAATGCAAAGTGTTGTGATCCATCTCGGGGTTGGGAAAGTGCACATAAGAGATCCCTTACATATAAATGTACCCGTTTGTCTACATGTACTTATACATTTGTACATGTAGCTTTCTTTTGAATCATATAAACAAAAATGGAGTTTGTATAAAATGCCCAAATTTTATAAATAGAATACATATGTAACATTTAATAATTTACAATAAACGAGGATGATTACATATCGAAGGCAGGACAGTGGGTCACAGTAAACGATCTTGTCTCTTTTTTTTAGCTCATGTCCTTGTTAGAAATACATGAGAATTGCTTGTTTTCTGGTGTGTGTTTTATCAGAGGTTTCCACTCTGCTAAGATTAGACAGTGTGCACACATGTAGTTTGTTTAGACAACAACAATGGACACAGCGAGTAATTGACAGTGCATGTTTACACAATAGTTTTTTTTTCAAGTTAACATGCCCCAGTACATGTAGATGTGTTTGTTTCCTTACAATGGACACTCTGCAACTGGTGTACATGTAACAAAGGCCATGGTATGTACTGTCTTGTCTGTGGAAATGCTCATATACAAGATCCCTTGCTACTTACATTATTAAATAAAAGTAGTGGATTCCTCTCTTATCTTAACACTAACTTCTGTCCTGGACAAGGACGCGAGATGGCATGATCATGACAGACATGCTTGAACATCAATTGGATATAAGCATGTAAATAAGTTACAACTAACTAATGGACACTGTATCTCTTGTAATACTACATGTATACAAAACAATTAATTAATGCACATTGGTCTGACGATATGACGTAAAGTCGCAATACAATACATGTTCTTTTCTCGAAACATGCATAGCACTATCGATACTTAACTTTTGATTAAACTGTTTAATGCTAAAAATAGAAATTTCTTTACACCTGCCATAGATGATTAAAAAAAACTGTCTTAGAAAAAGTCTTCAAAGGTACAGTCAAACCTGTCTTAAGCAGCCACCTATGGCAGTATTAAAAAGTGGCCTCTTAAGACAGATGGCTGCTTAATTAATACAGGTCATAATGTACTAAAATTGATGATTTGGGAGAATGTTATGGTGAACCTTTAAGACAGGTGGCTGCTTAATACAGGTGGCCGCTCAAGCAGGTTTGACTGTATTTAATAAAATATTACTGGGTACTATTATCTACATCTACAGGTAAGCTCATTCCAAAACAGACAACCTTTACTGTCTATAGTATGATCATCGATAATTAATTCTCGTTGACAGGTGGTAAATTACAAGAAACAGGTCTTGTCACTGGTGACATATTTACTATAACCCAATGACAACAAACCCGTAAAGACTGTCAACAGGTGATGTTATTATCATAGCTACCAAAAACATCTACATGATGTACCTTGTACTATTCTTGTTTACGGTAGCTTCAACACAAATAGACAGTTATATGTAGTTAGCAGATAATTTACCAGTGTTGTGTCTGAAGAGTACATGTACTATGTACAGGTATTTAAGACTGGTTCAGTCTGGTTGAGTCCAAATGTGAGCGGCTTTAAAGATCATTCACCTGAGTGACCTCAGGGGCACCTGTAATAAACATTGGTCACCCACTTGATATAATGTTACATGTATATTACAGAGCGTGAAGAAGACGGCATTCAAAACAAGCAAAGCTTCAAGTTGGATATCAAATGAATGAAACCAATCACTTCATGTTGAATGGACTCTAATGTCAACATACATTACTATGTGTACATATTGCGTATACAATGTACTTTATGTTTGTGTACAATGTATCTGTATTTTACACAAAAATTAAAAATTAAACTAACAAAGACTCAACTTGATTTTCCAATTACAGATGTGATTAATTGAAAAGATTACTGCAAAATTTGAAAATGTGCAGCATACATGTGTATATGTAAACACAATGTATATATACATGTACATTTGTAAACTGGTATACATGTATTGTATGCCTACAGTATAGAACAATAAAGTTTGTTTGTCTAACAACACTTCTGGAACACATTGATTATTAATCAGTGGTTATTAGATGTGAAACGCACAGTTATATCAACACTTGGTCAGTCGTGGATCACTGGTTGGAATTGGAAATAACCCAATGGGTCCTCTGAGGAGGATCGATCCTTTGACCCATCGAGCCACAGGCAGACGCTCTACCACTGAGCTACGCCCCGATCCACCTACAGTATACATGTACATGCACTATAAGATTATTCATATACCGAGTTACTCAAGGAAGGAGACAGACAAGTCGGAATATTTACACATTATTATATCCTGTACTGTAAAGAGAAGCGAAGAAGTTAGAAGAATAAAGAAAGCTGCCGGAAGCCGGGTTTAGCATGCAGAGTTAGTCTACAGTACTATAGCTAATTCCCACCAAATAGGATTAGGTCGGGCCTAAATGGAAAGTGTCAACATTGACGTGAATCCCATGTCATCATGATCACATGGAAAGAACTGGAGCAATTACCAAAAAAGAAACCTGCATACCCAGTGCAGGGGCTGATCCAGGATTTGTAAACAAGAGATACGGTCCAATATAATAAGTGCTAATTTCCAAAACAAATATATTAATCAACATACATTATATACATGCTAAAAAAATAATAATTTACTAAATAAAGGGAGGGTCCATTATAGATGTACATGTAATAAGTGCTAATTTTCAAAACAAACAAATGTAAATTAATCAACATCAACATAGAAATTTTTTTCTATAATGTACTTTAATAAAGGGACGGCCTGGCCCGCCATAAACGAAATATTCCCCTGCCGTGTACACAAGAGTACTCTTAAATGTTTGTGCAGTCATGTAGATGAAGCACATGCTATCTCCATGTACCGGTAGTATAGATTGTAGCAGTGCACATGAGTTTGATAAAAGGAAATGCCATGGATGGAAAGGAATGTTTGTTCAAGAACAAGCACGTTGTTTAATCAGCAGCTATTAGTTATCATACATGGACAAGACATATAAGCTACTATTTTTCAAAAAAACAGCCATTTGTTTTTACCTGTAGGCAGGACATACCACAACCAGTCGTGGAATGGAACAAATTTACAAATCGTATGGGCTGGCAGGGGTGGAGAAGTTTCAAAGATTACGAGGCTGTACAAAGTGAATTTGCACATGGAAATGTCACGCTTACTTTCGATATAAATTTTCACATTTTTAAAATAGATTTTTTAATGTAAAAATAAAGATGGCCTCTTTAATATGACATGCAGGTGACTAATCAATAGAGGTGGCTACTAGGGCATGTTCAACTGAATGATAAAGATAAAGTTTTTTTTTTTAACGACACCACTGGAACACTGGTTATTGGATGTCAAACTCATGGTTATATCGACACTTGGTCATAGAGGTAACCTTATTCTGCTACTCTTTGAATATCAGCAAGAGATCTTTTATGTGCACTTTTCCATAGACAGGATAACACATACCACAGCCTTTGATAGAACAGTCATGGATAACTGGCTATAATGAGAAATAACCCAATGGGTCCCCTGAGGAAGATCGATGCTTCGACCCATTGAGCCACAGGCAGACACTCTTGTGCTATGTTATGTCCCTCCCCTCCAACTGTATGGACGCCCACACAGTTACATGTACATTTCCTCTTTCCAGGAAATAGAAAATAAAAGATGATACAGAGGCCTGGCTTCTATATATGCAGGTACGCAGCTGCCTACCACCTGAGATTACAATTTTTTTTGTTATTAAAATATAATATATAGAAAAAAAGGTCGCCCAAATAATATTTTTTGGGCAACTAACCCATAATATTTTTAACATCTCAGTCGCCCAATGGAACTTTGGTCGCATTTAGCGACCTGGCGACTGGCCATTTCGAGCCCTGCCAAGCTATAGGCCCCTGTGATGTATTTAGAACTAGATGTCATTGCTTCTTAATATGTACATGAAAAATGATCCCAAAAGGATCTTGGCTATTACTAAGACTAGTACGATAGTTATAAAGATACTGTGTAGTTGATAATGTGTATAGATCATCTAGCTGATGTAGATGTGTCTGTCTGTTCACCACACTTGACAACAGACTGCTATAAAATACCATGTTAAATCAGTTTGTGTGGTTATCAGGTGTCATGTTATTAGACTGGCAGATTGGATGTAATGACTTAATGATAACAACTCTATGTGTCATCTCCACAATGAACATGAGTGTCAGACGTACAAGTGACAGGTGATAAATAGGAATGTTTACAGCACGTACATCTGGATAGTCAACCCTGCGCCTCAATCTATACATACAGGAGCGTTTATACTGTTCACAAACAAAACGGGTCTCACACTAAATATAATGTGTACAGTAAAACTTTGTTATCTTGAATATGCTGAGGATATCAGTACATGTAGTTAAAGATAGACATATTTGTGATTCAGGTCAATCCTACATGTAGCCCATCTATTCAAACATATAATTATACTTCAAGAGTCAAGATATCCAGCAGCATGTGCATGTATTAGAGATTAGACAATTCGATATGGAAAAGTCTGACTGTATACATTGTAGTAATTACAGAAAAAAACCTAAATAATTTGTTTTTAATTATTCTTACAAAACCATTTAAATATATATGTACATATAAAATACATGTATTAGTCAAATGAACAAATTTTTTCTTTTTTTCTTCCATAAAGTCTTAATTTTGAATGATGAATAAAAAAGTAATTTGCATAACTACACATAGTACTGGTACACATATAGATGTACATATACATGTACATGTTGTGTGAATTAAGACCCACACTTGAACAAACAAAAATTCATACATGATTCAGTACTTCCTACATTTTCACTAGTGAAAAATCCTAAGGCTTTTTTTTAATATCTACACGGACTGTGCTGTGAAATCTACATGTACGGGTTCATGAACCGACTAAAGATATTCAGTCATCACAAGTCATATCAGTTTGATTTGACCAGAACACAACATTGCCTAAAGACAGGAGATTTGACAGTGTACATGCCTACATGCCTGCAGGGCCTGGCGATTGATCATCGTGTTATCAGCCACACAAATTGACCCCTCACCGTCAAGCATGGCTGGACCTCTTCACAGATCAAAACACCATTTTCTAATTCATATCTGTTTATTCAGGTCACTGCCAAATGGATTTAATCTTATCTGCTTCCTACTTTTTGTCCCAAACTAAATGGATTAATGGGAGGAGGCTTAAAGAAGGTCTTATATCAATGACATGATGTATGTTCTACTCGGTGGCATAGCCATGGGTGGGTGTGAATGAATGCACCCAATCCACGTTTACACCATGTTTGTTTTATGGCTGCAGCCTTGACCCCATAAATCATGTTAGTTCTGCTTTCTGAGAAAATTCTCCCATTCACAAATTGTAGTACCAGTTTGTAAGAAATCCATTAGTTCTGGGTTGTACTGTCAAATGTTTATCACTGCTCAATGACTGATTTTGATGTACATGTATGTCGATCACCATACATGTACAATGTATTTTATTTTTTTATTTACCGAAGTTTAAACACATAATCCTTTCAATCCTGCCTACCAGCACAGACCCAATTAAGTCTACGGAGAAACCGCTCTTGAGCATCTTAAGACGATCGAGTAACTCTAGACATATCAAACAGGTATTCGTATTTGTGAAAAGATACTTCCAAGTCCATACACCCTCTCTGACTCTTTCTCCTCCCACACCCCTCCAAACTGCAACTCTGTATTCAGATTAAATTATCTCCCAACAGTAGAAATGTAAACAGGAATATAATTCAATGACATACAGATGGCGGTATATTATAAATCATACTACAGTGATCTATCTATACCATCATGAAATCCCATGCTGTGAGCATTGTGGGTGCAAAAATATGAGTTGATCTTTTGAACACCTTGCATGCTTGGCTATTGAACCAGTGAGTCACTTGAAAAGCAATGTCACAGCGGGTCAAGTGTCCTATTCTTTAGACTGGTATGTGGCTTCATTGTGGCACTTGTTGCCTACATGTATATATGTATACTTATTTCTTTTCAAGATATAATGTTTGACCAACTACCCTGTACAAATATGAGAGTGTACACTGTACACTTACCATTCAGAATGTCTTTTGATATTTTGAAGAATCAGTTACATATACATGTACATGAACAGTTGTAGCAAATTAATATAGGATTATGGTACATGTACAGTGCAAATATGGGTATGCATGTGTACAAGCAGAAAGAACCGGGTTGAATGAATACATTAATTAATAACTAGATGCAAATCAAAGCAGGGGCTTCGTAGATATACCTGCCTTCCCTATATACATGTGTACCCACATACATGTACATGTACTAAGTTTGATTACCTTATATACCAATTAGTGTACAAGATATGCTGCGGATACCTAGATTTCTTCTATTGACATCAGAGTTCAAGATACATGTATACATATACATGTACATGTAGGTCGCAGTGACCTATTTTTGGTGTACACACACAACTTTCCCTACTATACTGCATGTATTACACGTACCACCTCACAAAGTTTGACTACTCTATATTAATAAGTGTAGGAGATAGGGCATGCTGTGGAATAGATTTGGACTCACTCTAGTGATCTAACCAAGTGCTACACAATTGAGGCCATTAAAATGAAGTCTTTAATATTATAATATATACATGTATATTTATATATCGGTGTATTTATGATTTCTGCTATACATATAGTTACTTTACTGTCAATGTTTTAGCATGCCTTTATTATAAAGTCCACATAATTTATGTACAATATGTTAAATATCGCTCTATCCAACTATGCGTGTTACACATTTATGTATGATAATAAAATTTCCCCTTCATTATTTATACAAATCAAGGGTATAAAGCAGCAGGTCGTCATTTTTGTAAAATTCATGACACATTGACAGTTGTACCCTTGTAGGTTATTGTATTTATTACCCATATATTAGTGTTCACCTTAAATAGTTAGAAAACTTTTTGCTTGATCATTTTCTTAGGGCAATGTCTCTAATATACTCAATTTTATAGATACAAGGAGATTCATTAGTCTGTGATATCATTTAAATAGTTAGAAAACACTTTGCTTGATCATTTTCTTAGGGCAATGTCTCTAAGATACCCCATTTTATAGATAAAAGGAGATATATTATTCTGTGATATTACAAACCTTAATCAAAATTGAAAACGCTGTCTTACAGCAGGGGTTCTAGATTTTTTTTTAAATTTCACTTGCCATGGGACCACTGGATTTGAAAATTCACTGGCCTTGGCTAAAAATTCACTTGATCAACTTTTAAATACCAATACCAATATAATAAAAAAAGTAAATAAAATTTGTTTTACTGGCCAAAGCAATTATTTGGTTGCCCAAATGTAAAAATTTCCGGCGTCGGTCATCGGACCACCGTATTCTAGAACTCCTGCTTACAATATAGTGACGACAGTGGTGAGATGTTCCAAGTTTCAGGCAAAACTCTTATCTCTCCCTAGAGATGTTACTGAAAAAATATTACCCTGCATCTCCTGTCTCTATGTATGAGTAATACATTGTTTGTAGTTCTCAGTTGGAGGACGCCTGCACTAAACAATTTAACCACACAATTACTGTATGGTGAATCGCACAACGCACAAGAAACACATGGCAAAAATTATCATCATTTGTGTCAGCTAATTGAAGAATCTGACCTCAAAACCAAGTTTCTAAACAAAGCAAATTCATTCTGTCAAGATAATACAGAGCTACAGTGTATAATTGCATGATATGAACGATTAATCTATAGAATAAATCATTACAAACATTGTGGATTCTAATAATTATAACATAGCTGTGCTCTAATACTTAAGTAGGCCATCTTTAAAAATATTTTTGTTTGTCCATTTCAGACCTGTAATTTCAAATGTGCATAGGTAGGTATAGAAATTCTTTTTTTGTGCTCCATACATGTCTTTGCTCAATATAATAGGCCTAAACAGAAAGAAAGAAAAACTTCTCAAAAAGAGGTCAAAAAACTTTTTGACACGGGCCAATTTTCGTGGGTCGGTCGGGTAAGAACAAACAAACTTAATTTCTATTTTTGGCTTAGAGACCATCTCAAAAGCTCACATCTCACTATAGGAACAACATTCATTTTTAGAATGGGGATTAAACCCAGTTTCATTTGGGCCTCCACAACAAACTGTGGAGTTCCAGCGTTCCAGAAATTGTTTATAACTTACTTATAAATGACAATCGCCCTCACAATAGCTCTGGTTTACCATCAATCTTATGGCATAGTATGATGAAGCTCATTTTGTAAATGAGGGGAACCATTCCATCAATAGTGTTTACACATTTGACACTAATGATTCTATTACTATCTCAAGAAATATGCATCACTTTGGTTTTATCACCAGTCGGTGTATTACTATTACACTTACTTTGCGAAGCACACTCTTTGGTTTGGTACTGTTGATGGAATTAAACATTCCATGTGCCACGAATGGGATTTGAACCAAGTGCCTATATACATGTATGTTCCAGTCTTAAGCCTGATGCATTAACTACTGCACTGGTTTGTGTCTGGGCTATTTAGAAACAAAACCCTGACAAATCGTTACTGATGCGTTCAGCAAATTGATGAATCAATCTTTATTGAGAAGGCAACTTATTGGAATAACACGGTTATATTACTATTAGGCCACTGATAGGATTATGGCTTGGAAAAGGTTGATCCTGCCTATTTGCAATTGAGAGCCCGGAACAGTACTGTAATTTAGTAGCCATTCATCAAACAGGGTCCCTACATGGCCTGACTACAAGTCTGTATAGGGTCTTATTTATTAGTGCTTGACACAGCATCTGACAGTGATATTGTAACTTACATGTGTGCTGGCTCCCTACAATAGATTTCACAAAATATGGCGTGGAGTCAGGCAAAGTACATACAGGAGTGTGATGGAAACAAAAGATGATCTCAGAACCGTGTTTGTTTGAAAAGTCCTCTTCCCTGGCTAGCACTGCTACATGTAGGCTATATGTATGACATTACATTTTGGCCTCATGTAGTACGTACGGAATAAAAAAAATTCATAACTACACGTATAAGGTTCACGCATGCCGTGGTATGTCTGTGTGGACATCTGAAATAGGTTTATCACAATTCCATTAACCAGTAAATACTTTCGTCCCAGGGAAATGGGCCATATATGACAAAGTTGATTTGGTATATGAGATAGTGAGGTTGTGAGTGTTGGTAATTCTTAAAATATCAATAAAAATCTTGTACAGTCAGATTAAGACAAAGTGTTTTAGTCAATTAGAGAATGTACAAGTACAGTGTAGGGTGCTCAGCCTATGGTCGAACATTTAACCAAATTTATTAACCAATGTTAAACCCTAGCCTCTGTTCTACATGTACCTGTGAATGTATATTATCAGTAATTTTGAATTATGGTGGCCATCTTTGATTTGGGGCCAAATCCAGGGTGGCCCTGAAGCTAATTTCAAAGGGCATAGGCTATCTATAGATGATATATGGAACCACTGAGATAACTTTGACCGGAAAAGAAAGCAGTTTTGTCTTGGGTGGGTCCTGTCTAAATAGATATACAAGATGAAAACAATTAATTTAATTATATTTTAACTTAGACACTAAACTCTTCCTGTCCTGAAACCTTCAATAAATGGCAATGATCAACGATATCTTGAGGGCAAAGATTAAAATGGATAATATCTATTTTAATTTTTACCCTCAAGATATATGTACATGCATCTTTGATGTACGTGTATCACCAAATAGTGAAGTGGGACATGTATCGAATAACAACACATTTTACTTCAGCTGGTTTTTTTTGCCGAAACTGTGCAGTTGCAAACTTCGACATCACAAAACAGTTATTAATTGCGCTCACACATTTACCCATATCAGTACATTTACATGCTGATATAGCCATGTGACAGGGACTTGCATTCATCAGTTACTTGTGGCTACACCTAAACCCATACATGCTGATGTGTGTGTGTATATATAAAGGTGGAAGAATTGTGAATGACTTAATTTAGCCGTGCAAGACATGAATGATAAGGAAATGGCACGGTACCAAGGTCTGCCGGAAACTAGCTATCAAGCGCTTAGGTACACACCATCTAGCACAATCAATAAGGACATTGCTTCACAGCCTTCAGGAGCCAATGGACAAATCTTGGCATCACACAGCATAAAAAAGAACAATGATGTTCTTATGTTCTCTATAATTGCACCGGCGGCATATGGCGGCATGTTTCTTCGGTTATGACATGAATGAATTTATATACTAAAGATAGGAATAGAATTAATCTATATGTACATGTATGTAATGGACCATACAGTAGATTTATATGAAGTATGTAACATGTCACGTATTATGATTTACAATTTTACGTACATTGAATGCACACAGGTTTTTCAGTTCGCATTTTGTTTTCAATGATTTATTGTTCCAGACATTGCAAGGAACCTCACAAATTGGAACTTCAAAGGCAAACATTTCCATATGCTATGTGTACATGTGTATTATCTATATATTACATGTAGTTGTATATGCAGTGCTACCAAACATTCAGTAACTACATGTATGAGCATAATAAAGAGAGAAAACCTGTTGGTAAATACATATTATGTAATGTAACTCATTTGTCGTTTGTGTTAAAATAGATATAAAATTATTTTTTAATTATTATTTTGAAGTCTATTAGTCAATTCCTATATTTATTTATGTTAATTACTTTTTACGTTCTCTCTTGTCTTCCAAGTGCTATTCTCTTGTTTCTCAAAATTAATTGAATTTATACAGTTATAAAAATACTGGTCATGCAAATCAATACAATATTATCTTCAATTTGGATAATATAATTCCAAATTTGGACATGAGCATCTATCTCTCCCGGGGATCAGATTCCATAAATAATAGATTAATCCAAATTCAGAATTCCTTCGAATGTCAGATCAATTTCTAGTAATAGAACAGAAATATGTTTCTGTTTTTAATTTGCACAATTCCAAATTCAAACAGAATTCTCTACAGGCATTTAATGTGTGTTCTGTCCCACTGATAGGCTGACACTACATGTGCATGTAGATAGCACACACCTGACATGTACAGCCTCTGATGTACATGTACCAGTTGTAGATAACTGGTTGGAATAGGAAATAATCCAACATGTTCACAGACTGGTTATTTATCCTACAATTTCACTTAAAGACGATCGATTCGCTCACCATTTCTCGTGACAAAAGCAATGGAGCCAGCCACAAGACAAATAATTTGCATATAATCATTATAAACAAGCAAAAACACTGTCCTTGTTTATCTACATAATTGCATACATTTATTATATAATTCCATTTTGTATATTCTCATTTGTTATAAATGCTTGGATTGGTCCAAATGGTATCATGTGACTTAAA
>JAULBR010096610.1:0-11650 GCA_032355825.1 Melanodrymia aurantiaca
AGCCCATAAAAATGTTTTCGCTGTGGAGGATCGATCTCTCGACCCATCCCGCCACAAGCGGACATCTTACCTCTGAGATACATCCCGCTCCCAAGATCAAAAGAGTAATCAGTTTTGTAGGCGTTTATAACTCTTGAAACGTCTTTGTGTGTATAGCTCACTAGTTTTATGTACCAACATTATGTAGAAACGAGGCCTGGAGATTTTAATTATAACTTTGAGAAGATCAAACGTCAGTACTCTAAAGAGATCTCAATGTCATACAATTAATGCGTAGTATAAAGTGCAGATTCTTTAATAATAGTACGCCTTCGATATAATTCAATAGGATACATACATGTATAATACCACCCTGTGAAGCATTTTTGTTAGGGTTGCTAAAATTTTATTACATAAATTTGAAGTATATTGACAGAAAAATATTATATTATATCTTAATAAGTATGAATGTAATGGGAGAGCGCAAGACGCTAAGAAAGAAACACATTCTACATTTAGATTAGTTTTAGGTTATTTTTCCGTGAAATCATGATTGTTATTAACAGCCACCACATACATTGACCGTTTTCGAAAAAAATATGTCAGTTTCTGTGTTATTTGCGTTTTGAGTTAATTGTACCAAGCACACAGAACAATAACGGGGGAAAAGACTACTCTTAGTTAATGATTTGTCTAAAGAAAAAATACTTTAGTTTTCCATTAGAGACAAAAGAACATCGATTTTCAAAGACATCAACAATAATTATTTGAGTAATTATCCGGAAAGGCTTAAGTTCAGCTTTGCGTTAAAAATACCCTTCTTAGATTATTTTAGGAATGATGTATCTGAGATTGTTTTAAAACACTGACATTCAGAATAGTGTTCGTATCCACCACTGGGCTTGGCACGGCATAGTTTATTGAAATGCATATAGTGTGTAAAGACCTTTAGGGTTCCTTTTTTACAATGTACTTTTTACAATACATTTATAAATACGGCGTGGGTGCATAATAGCAATGTTTAAACAGTAGGCGTTATTGCCATGCACACACAAGCAGAGTGTGTTGTACAACATGGTCTCTTGATTATTGCTATTGATTACAGCAGCAAATACAATAACAACATTTAAAGGCATACTGTTACAGTATAGTTGATTTACTATACATCGTCCAATATCTTAGCAAAACAATATACATGTAATATGCTTTTAACCTTGACAAGTCCTATATCCGATCACAGGTTGTCGATATTAAAACATGTATGCGACGTGAATGCGGGTTTTCCATAGACAATAAGTTGAAAACACTAAATACATAGCACGAAATTAATAGAGAATATGTTCACGGGTGTTAACAAAACTGAATTTGTGTCACTGAAAATTCATTATTATTTCAAGTTTTGATAAAATTACATTACATAAAAAAAACACTTAAAAAACACCACTTTTAGAATTTCTTCCACAACTGAATTCAGTCTCTTGACTGACAGTTAAACCCATGTATGTTTATGGTTAGATACATGTTTAGTTTGGACACAATTATATAAAAAATCGTATTAATTTTATATATTTAATATGTCTTTGATTAGACAGTTCTGTGTTGTTGATTTTTATAACCGTTCTTTTTTCTTCTCTCATCTTGTTCAGGGTCCGCTGAGAATATGGCCAGCACAGATACGAGCCCAGGATCGTGACTCTCTGAATTACACTATCAAGTATTCTATCATCAAGGGTATGTCAATTCTACACTCTAACTCGGTTATTGATCCATCGTCTAAGCTTTATTGCGGCTTTGTTTAAAGGCGCAATGTCTAGTTTTAACACGAATCTTCAGAAAAATCCGCTATTTTCTTTTGCAGACGATGGACTATTTCTCTGTGTAAATTTTGCATTACACTATTTTTATTTGTTAACCTAAAGTTATATCATTTGGACACAAAAAAAGGATATTTTTTATTTTCCAAAATGTTTACCTTTTTTTTCTACGTTAAACGAAACTAAAGCTATCTACGAAAAACATACTACAAATGTTCAGACACGAAGTATAAGTGTCCACAATAAACCTTTTTGAAAGTTTTTACCTGTTCCTGAGCTTAAAATTGTCGTACCTTAAACTATCTCAAATACTGTGAAATGTAGACACCATACATTGGAGCAAATGGGCATAAGATTGAAATTGACTATCCAATCAAATCTGAAAAAGAAAATCTTACACATGAACTTGTGAAACTATTTTAATAGTGAAGCCGCCTGGGTACAAGGACCACTTTGAGATTGACGTGAACGTGGGCGCGGTACGAGTGCTGATGCCACTGCAACGACCCAACATCGACACACTGCACATCGTCATCAAGGTAAATACTAACAGAACAGAACTTTATTCACTCAGAACACCAGACGGTGTTACATTGAGGTGCTTACAAACATATACATGTATATATATATATATACAATGGCAGCTGCTGATTAAATATAACAATTTATATATGCTGCTGATTATTATAACATAACATTTATATATTTATATATAATACAATAACTAAACATAAACATGACTTAGTTGAACAGTTAATCTATGACAAATATAACAGAACGAAATAAACAAATAATTATAACAGAAAGAAATAAACAAAAAAATACACCATTATTCACCCACTCACACACGCACGCACAGCACAGCAAGCACCCAAGTGACAGGCGCTGATAAGTAAGATATATAGACTAATTAAGATGCCCTTAAGAAACAGTTTTCATCACACGTTCATTGACCATATTGGACAAAGAAAATAGTCGTAGGAAATTAATGAGAATGTGATTGGTTATTTGGAAAGTATCTTAGGAATTGTAAGCTATTAACATATAGACGATTAAGATTTTGTTTTTCATCTAGGTTAAATATATAGATTAATTCAACTATAATCACTGTAGTTTCATTTTACACTGGATATCTATATTTGTACTCCAAACAACTGTGATTGTAAACATTAGTATACTATTTATTGTCGCCATTAATGTATACATGTATGGCCTAGTAAGTTGGACAACTTGTGCCCAATTCCTTTGTATATAAATGCAATAAATCAATATTAATTGAATATAATAATACATTATATATTACTTGAAATAACATATGTGTGGCCGCACAGCATAACCTGTCGGATATCGCGCAGTGTAAATTCGAGTTATAGCCATTTATACACCTACAGTGTAATGTACGAAAATTGTAATTTTTTCGATTTTTGCATCATCTGTTAGAAAAACAACTTAACTTTCATGCTAACTTGTGCCCAATCCCTTTGTATATAAATGCAATAAATCAATATTAATTGAATATAATAATAAATGATATATTACTTGAAATAATAATAATTATTATGTATCTTAACGATAATCAATATTTTAGAAATAATTATAATACATTATATCACCAAAGTCCAGTAATAGGATAAAAAAGACCAAAACATAATGTAGTCCAATGAATGACAATATATTCTACCATGTGTATTTTTGTAATTTTGCTAGATGCAACTATGCGTTATGGAACACACGATATTGATGTGAAACATATCTTAGAGTACCCTATTTTAAATGAAAAGAAAATGACTGTTTAGATGACTTATGCACTTTCATAGACATGATTAAAGAACCTAAACAGAACCACAGGCAGGATAATACACACCACGGACTTTGTTAAACGAGCAGGACCAGCACTGGCTGGAACGGAAAATAGCCCATAAAATGCTTTGCGCTGTGGAACATCAATCCCTCGTCCCATTCCGCCACAGACAGACACTTTACCTCTAGACTACGTCCCGCCCCCTCCGTTACACTATCAAAGTTATTATTCTGAAATCTCATTAGTCTCAAAGATCATTCATCCGAGCGCCAGTTCCTCACAGATAAGCCTGTAACTCTGGAATTAAGATGCACTGGACTAAACGTCTATACCTTAACGCAAAGCCAAACGTTGATATTCATTGGTCTGTAAGTCTAGCCAGAGGACTAATTGGTATACTGACCACGATTCAGTCCCTTCGGGCGTCTAGTAACGCCGCGGCGTGTTTGTTCGTTGCTCTCGCACTACGTGTGCTTACATCCATAATGATCTCAGAAGCGATCCCGCGATGTATGATGCTGTCACTAATTGCTGAGGACGAAGATACGATTCAATATTCACATTATGGCTATCTGGGTACAGCCTCGGCACTGGGTCTCGGCCTTTGATGGCGGACCGTACCCACGGCGGGGGTGTCTAAAACTTCGTTGGATAAAGGCACCTTAAGCCAATGCGACTGACTGACTGACTATCTGTCGCTGTAGATAGATCACCGGGTCATCTGTGTTACACTGGTAGGTACTGGGTTGGAATCCCACTCTTTGCATGTGATTTTTAATCGCAGAACTGGCTCCAACTCTAGTCAGTACTTCCACCGACCAGTGGTGTCACAAAGGCCGTGGTATGCACTCTCCTGTCTGTGAAATCACTTGGAGTTTAGGAATAAACAGTGCGTTTCTTCTCTAACAAGAACATGACTGTGTCCTGGGCAGAAGGTCGGGGACAGACGTTCTGGAACCTCAATTGGATGTATACATGTAAGCACGTACATAAGCTATAAAGAACTAACCCGAATCTACTGCCTAGTTGTGTGCAGAATGTCGAAA
The DNA here is from genome assembly GCA_032355825.1 of Melanodrymia aurantiaca. Taxonomy (NCBI): domain Eukaryota; kingdom Metazoa; phylum Mollusca; class Gastropoda; order Neomphalida; family Peltospiridae; genus Melanodrymia; species Melanodrymia aurantiaca. Next base: position 4,641 of record JAULBR010096610.1, read on the forward strand.
ATAGCAAAGACGAATTTGGTGAAGAATATTTCTTTATTGAGAATACGTGTATATTTGGTAAGATTCTGAACGTTTTGGCTTTATACAAGATATCCACATACGCAGGGCTATATTGTACGTCGGATTATTCAAGCCTAAAAATGAGATAACTCACTTGGCTCATCCAATTCGCGGGAGTTGACTTTCTGATGCTTCAATCCAGTAATGTAGAGTAACTTGCTTTGCAAAATAGTGTCAATAGTTATCAACAGTTTCAGCCTGACTAAGTCGTAATGTCATGCTCCGACAAATTAATCGAATCCAACCTTTTACATTACTATGCCAGGCCAAGCCAATATTCGTAAGTACTCGCATAGTCTTAGTATGCAACAACAGTCACACACATGAACACACCATTAGCAACAGTTTACCAACTACAAATTGCCGACATCTAATTTTGGAAGCTATTAAACGCATCTGGAATTGTTTTTGTTCTTTTTAAATACAACAATTTGAACTTAGTAGTTTGTAACATAATTATTTATACTCATGTTGAACATTTGTTTGTTACGAATTTGCAGGCAGAAGAAGATTCGCAGAGTCACCGATACATCACCGCCACACTGCGCATTCAGATCAGTTCCCGAGGCAGATACATAAACAGCTTCCCGGGAATGCTAAGAGACATCCCTTTCAACGACGTTTCACCAAACTTTTCCGGTCTGGAGAGTGGCAATTCATCGCCGTTAAGCATTCCGTTTTCCATCTTCATGTCAACTGTCGGTGTTTTTCTCGCCGTCATGTGCGGGATGCTCGTGATATTTGTACGACTTGCCAAGGCTAAACCCACCAAGGCTGCTTCATCAATGCAACCTCCTCTTTCTGGTATTCGCAAGCATTCCGATGATTCGTCCTGCTCGGGAAACATGTCCTACAACTCGACAGATACAGGAACGTGTGTTGTGTACTCGTCTTCACCGGAGGACGATCGGTCGTCCACGTCCAGTCGGACATCTTCGGCGGACTTCGACTTCGATGACGTTGTTTCGTTTGCTCCGCCCAGATCGAGTGATGCCCACGTCACTTCCGTCTCGTTTGCGTCACAAGCGTGCGGGAACTACAGTCCGAACCCAACAAGAAGAAATAACACGAAATCTGGACAGTCGTTTTTGGACAAACTTCACAAAACCTTTTCTTTTCAGAATTGTAGGAAAAACAAGCGCACACGAGTACGATTCGATATCCGTAACATATCCGAATTCTGATAGATCTATGTGTGTATTGCAGTTCACTGTGATCTGTGTCAGTGTGATGGGAAGACTAGACTGGATACTGTACTGAACTACGAATAAACGACTGTCAGAGTGTATCACCATGTGTTAAACCAACAGCTCAATGGTTTTAGCACTAGAATTCAGGATCTAGACAGTTGCATGTGGATTGGAGACGTGTTAGTATTCAGGTATTTAGCCAACCAATTTACGTCTCGTGTATAGGATAGTATCGAAGCAGGATGACGGATACATGAACTATTGATTAAAACTGACTTCGAAGGACAGGTAAAACAGTTCGCCATAACGATAGTTCATTATAGGAAGTTGTTCGCTATTTTAGATACATTCTAAACAGGGCAGAAGTAAATGAGTTTCTTTATATCGATCAATTTACTAGATTGGTGTTCGTTACACACGAAATCGAGTGGGAAGGACAGTGTATGCCAGGTTACCGTATTCATCGTTGATGATTATGTAAATAGGGTAAGATTCATTCATCTATGGATAAGTATGAGATATTTGCCAATAATAACAATGTCCAAAGCTAGATGCACTAAATTGTTTACCTTGATATTGAAATTAACATTTATTTTCATCTTAGTGCTTACAATAGCATTATGATGTAAGTAGATGTAAGTTTTAATAATAACAAACTACACCATGAGCCAGACATATGTTACAAATAGCATTATCTGCACAAGCATGGTGACATTCGTCGTAAAACTAGGCATTCGGTTATTCAGTTCATTTATTGGCAATCTGACCTCTTGGATTTATCACTATGTGTCGTGATGAACAGATGTGTACATAGTGTAAATTATGAGTATTGATGGTGGGTATTTAAAATCATCTTTACATACAAGTATTATTTGTGTAATTAATGAGCACACCCTGGATATGTTGCTGTTATTCATTCTCGTATCTGCAAGTGAGGAAAAATAACAACTAGAATTGTGTTTAGATATAATTAGTTTTAAAGATACACACTCCCGAGTTTGAAGATGGATGTCAACTTAAAATGGTTCTGTCTAATAGAGCATTTCTTATTAGTAAAATTAACATTTACTTCCTGTTTGAATTGGTCAAATATCGCCTTGACATATTACTCAATGTGTAACGTGATGGCGGAACCGCCAGACAAAAGACTTTCCTGACTGTATTAGTACGCGAAATCTTTGTTTAAAATTTTTTTTTTGTGGAAAATAACACGTATTTAAAAAGGAGCTTTTGACTCATATGGCTCTCTCATAATTAGTTCCTATTTCAAATCAAAACACGCCAAATGTAATTGTATTTCCTAATATCTTTCAATTGGGATTACTGTATCTCAACAGACAGGCAGTGCTTATGAAACTCAAACTGGTTGGTATTCTGATGACAATGTACTGAAGAAGTTGACTAAACAGATTATACGTGCGTGTTATTCTTCTATTCGGATGCAACTTGTTTTTCAATCCAGCGAGTCAGTTTACCATCCACGACTAATTTATTTTAAATTTTTGTTACAACCTGTTTCCTTTCGAAGAGCACCGACCACTTTAATCATTAGAATGCATTGATTTGTGCCATAGGTTGCGGGTGAAATAACCAACGTAATATGTATTGTATTGCTATAATATTATTCCTATTTATAAGGAAATAGATGTTGGTAACAAGATAAATTTTGATAATAGGTGACGCCAGTAGTAAAAAAAACCGGGAATAGTCTCGATAAACCAGAACGAAGTCTACAATCATCTGTGTACATCGAGACTAGCTAGACGAGGAAGTGTCGATATTCGCGTTAGGAATGCAAAATAATTATATTAGCATTATTATTAAATCGACTATCCCGAGTTTGAAGACAGTTAATATTACGCAATCGACACTTTCGACCGTGTTTTCTTACCACTCGCCTGGTGGAGAAAATTATTGTACTCTATGACACACCTACTTCAATGTTTCAAAACCTAGTTGGTCTGTTGCAATAATTACTTTGGAACACACTTGATGGCCCGATAGCAGTGTAATCTACATGTTGTACAGTAATTATTTGAAATTTGAAAAAAAAGAACCTTCTATTAATCCATTCATAGTTAAAGATAAAACAACTCCTGTCAGTCATGAATAGATGGTTATTAACATTCGTTTGTACATAATAAGTAATAACTACATGTGTATTATAGTAATTGTACATGATGTGTCTATAATTGTAAATACCCTGCACGCTGATTGTGGATAAAGCACCCAGTGTTTTGCACACCTGTCATAATGTATTCGAAAATAAATGTTTGTATTTTGTTATTAACGAGTTGTTTTTGTCTTCTGTGTTTAATTACAGGAAATCTTTCTGACTTATATAGCGTTTCTTATTATTAAAATTACCATTTACCTACGTCTCATTGCTAACAATATCAATACATGTATATCATAATTATATGTCTCTGGTCATCCTACTGGTTATACATGTAGTAGCTTAATGTGTACTTTTGTCTAGAATATTTTGTCTCGTACTACATTATTGTAGGCAGAAGTCCAAGGACATACTAGACTACTACAGACGTATTGGATATATATAATTTGATATTGTTAAGCAAAATGATTTAATTAAATCTTAATTTTAATGACAAACCCATGAGCCTGAAATGCATTACAAATAGCATTACCTCTGCAAACACGGTTGAATTTGTCTTAAAATTACTCACTGTTCTTTTAACTTAATAAATAAAAGTCCTCCATTAGTCAGAAGTATATTACAAAATATCGTAACAAAACAAACTGACGGCCGAGAATGACATTTTTAGTACTCAATTCGCCCTCATTATAGAAATTGACTGTGTCAAATTATACGTCTACTTATGGTCACAAGTAGCAATCTGGTAACACTCCGCTTAACTTAGTCTACTGTGAATAGACTAAAGCAGACTTGAAGCGTTCGATCGTGTTGATAGTAGCAAGATTACATCCAGTAGGACGCCGTCACAGAGACGTTAAGCACTGATTTGACGACATAAAATCAATTCACTTTCCCTGAGACTGTCTGCACTCTGAACAACTGTTTCGTCATGTTCAAAACAGTATTTATGAACAAATCTAGATAGTTCGTCATTAGTATCTGCCATAACAGCAGAACAGGTCATTGGGGACACATTTAGGCCTAACATGCAGAACGTATGGATAATTCCCATTGAGCGGGTTTAGTTTTAAAGTTTGACATTAATTTAACATCATGGTATTAAAGTTACAGTCTCATAGTTGTAAGTGGTATATTTTGCTATTTTAATATGTATTTGTGATATACAACTGCAAATAAATCAATCGTATACACAATAGTTAGTATAATTAACAGGAAAAAAATAATTTGTAAATGTATGCACACACAAAAAAAGTACCAGGAGCCGGTTTTTAAACATGAACTCACACACGAATAGTTCAACTTTCACTCTAATTCTCCATTGCGTTTCCATACGAATTTCATCTTGTTCTAATCACCCCAAAAGAGTATGGGGTTTATTGATAGAAAGTATGAAACCATGTGATACACTTTGTTATTGTTTACGTTCTGCTTAATTGATCGGCTTGGCTGTAACATTGTGTGTGCGTATAGTTTAAAGTATGTTCTTTACATTTCCAAAAATAGAAAAGTATTTATAAAATAGGCGGGAATCGCCATTTTGTAACTACTAGTATGAGACTGTAACTTTAATATGTGAAAAGAGTAGTATTGTTTATTCGATAGTTCTTACAATAACGATAATTATTCAAGAGACAACAGCCGTTGTTTACGGGGTCACTCTTGTCATTCACAGTGCATCTGCTTCATTAGTAGTCTATAGGTAGAGTGTCTGTCTGTGGCGGGATGGGTGGCGGGATGGGTCGAGGGATCGATCCCCTACAGCGCAAAACATGTTATGGGCCAGTGATACACGACTGGTGTATCAAATTCCATGCTGCGTGCTACCCTGTCTATGGGATAGTGCACATAAAAGAACCCTTGCTGTTTTTCGGTAAGCGGCGACAGCGGGTCCCGTCTGAGACCATGTGCCAATATAACCATGCATGCATCTGACGTCGAACAACCGATGTTCCAGTGGCGTCGTTAAACACACTTTATCATTAGTATTCTCAGATCGATTTTCAAAGTTTAGAGATTAGCTGCCCCGCAAAGATGTTGCGTTATACCCCGATATAATAATTATATATTGCACGCAGTTGGATAAATAGAATACTACATTCATGTCGTTAGATATCAAGTATCTTGCACCTCATTGCTTTTGCTAGTTAGATAGGGTTTTGAAACAACTCGTTGCAAGATAAATTATATCTACTGGCTCTTTCTACCTGACAATGCCTTGTATAGACACATGATCATTGACACAATACGCTTTGGTTGATGAAAGGGAAATAACTTCTACTATATCAATTAATGGGAAATAACTATTTGTTCTCGGTATTGTCTTGTGTAATATGATGAGGACTGGAGCAACATGAACCATGATGACTACTACCCCGCGTGAAGTGGAACAGAATGAGATTATGCTCTCTACCGGCTTCTGAATAAGTGTTCGGCATAATTATATAATGCTCACAGAAAAGTGTCCCTTTTTAAGTTTAACGTAGCACACGTTTGCGTAATGGCTGTACTTACGACGGTATACTACATTGGGACGTTTGGAATATCAGTAAAAGATCATGGGGAATGACATGTATAGCTCACAAGCGATCACTTATAATGGAATAGTTAATCACGTATACAATAATACTGTCTATACAGGAACACGCATCTATAGATTTACTTCAATAGTTTATTTTCTCTAAAGGATTACAAACCATACATACATACATAATAGCAGTTATCATCTGTAGCACAAAAAGAGGTAGCTTTGCCGCTGAATAAATAAGAATAATACTACATTCGTCATCACAGTATATGTACAGCATAATCTCATCTTTCCTTTAAAACCATAGACCTGACTAAATCGTCTTTGTTATCCAGTACGTTGAAGACAAAGACCATTCATTCAGTCAGTTATGTACTCCACTAGGTGCGAACAGCTTGAAACCAATAACGGTTTAGTTTAGGTTAGGTTCAGATGCCTCTATACTTCATGATGGATCGTCATGCAGTTTCTTCCTAGACTTAGTTGTCTGATTAACATATACATGTATTTGACTTATTTAGACAGTGTCAAGTATACACCTATAGGTATGTAATGGACACTGTCTAAAGCAGTCAAATATATACTAATCAGATAACTAATTCTAGGAAGAAACTACATAAATTATAAAGTATCTGTTGTCTGACTTAATCGGTAGTCGTTATATTGACATCTTCAGTATTACTTGCGACCAATCAGAATAGAAAGGGGTCAAAGAAATAATTATAAAATTGAATGTTTAAAGCGAGTTGCCGACACAACATTCAGTTTGAAAATCAGAAGTATTGCTGTCTTAACACACGCCAATGCATCACGCCTTTCATAACAAACCACATAACGCCATTGTTTGATCAGAACATTCAATCATCACTATACGAAAACCATGCAAATCAATTCCGTCAAAGGGGAACGCACTTTGGTGCATATAATTATGGGAACAGGACGTGATACAGTATGTCAACAGTATAACCACGAAGGGATAGGACATAATTATGAAGGCAGCGCCAGTTACTCTATACTTGTGGGGCTGGTTTATTAATGAGAGTTGCTTAACGCAATGATAGCGTAAAGTCGTCCGAACGATTGCGCTGCCACAGTCGTGTGTATCGATACAAGTTAT
>JAULBR010096621.1:0-11649 GCA_032355825.1 Melanodrymia aurantiaca
TCAAACACAACGTAAAGGGTTACATGGACACTTAGTCTCAGAGGAAACCTGCTGCCATTACATAGGCTACTCTTCTTCAATCAACATCAAGGGATCTTTTATGTGCTCTTTATAAATCACAGACATGATAGCACACAGTGACACACCAGTCATTTATCACTGGTTGGAACAGGAAATAACCCAACGGGTCCACTGAGGATCGATTCATTGAGCCACAGGATAATGCTCTACCACTGAGTTACACCCCGCTCCATATGTAACCTATAAGTGAAAGTCAATAAAGTTAATTATGTTTTATGAATATGACAGTAGCTTAAAGAAATTAGTGAATCATTCGGATGGTATTTCTTTAGTAAACTTACACTATTTCCCTCCTTAACTTTCAGGTCTTTTAGGACTCTTCGTGTCCTGGGGCTCGCCATAACTAAACAAAACTCTGATAACCCCCAAGTCACAAAAAATATTGATATTATCGCCCACTTCCCATCAAATGGTGAGTTGTCAGTCGGCCATTAACGAGTACTTTTAATGTATCCACACTTTCGTAAATAGCGTATATTTATATATTATCTACAAATCACTAATACATTTTATAACACATTAAACTGTTTTTTATGTTTTACTGTAGTCATAATTCATTATTAGAATAGTTTATTATTGTATTTGCCCATGACATTGATAGCTTTACTTGAGCTTCAAGTAAAATGGCGCCGTCCACAAAAAGATATAAATAATTATACATTAATTTTTGTTCACGTAGTCAAAATGTAATCACAATGTACACCAGCACATCAGCCAAAAAGGATTCTAAACCAGATACACAAAGACCATTCAAATTAGGTAAATTTCATATAACTAACTAGTTTCGATTGTACTTTTTGTATCCGGTCCTCGGATTCACCGAACACTACTACAAAGTAATTAAGTTGAAAGTAACAAATCATAATCGCAAACTGGGTGTTAGACAAATCAAGAAATCACAATTTTAAACTGGATGTAGAACAAATCCATAGTGCCTTTCAAATGGGAAATATTCCCTTAAAAAAATCCTGTTAAAATATCCACCTGCTACCCTCTACACTGACTACAGGTCTTAGATATTCTCAGTTCTGTATTTACAATTTCTCCACATGATCACATAACATGATGATGAACATGCACTTCATTCCATGTGCTTCGGGTTCAATCGGAACCATCCCATAGGAACATTACTCTATAATATGTGAAGTTATCTAACTTGTTAAGTAAAGGACCTATATAGGCCCCTATTTAATGGTACTTTCAGATCGAATCGATCGCACAGGCACCTAATGACCTATGGTTCGAATCCAACAGGAGTCAACAAAAATCAGGTTTTTTAATCAAAAATAATTTGCATGTGGTCTCATAACATTAAAGACTTGATTATGATTATCATGTTTCATAAACTAGTTTGTAATGCAACTCCCCATATCATTACACTACTAATATTAGTACATATTTGTGTACATTTAAGTACTTTTATCATTTCAGCACACCAGACATTATGCATTACTGGTATCAATTTTGAGAAACGATTGATTGTCGTAAGTACATACACATGCTTATTTAAAGAGGATCGCTCACCATTTCTCGTAACGTAAGGAATGGAGCTAGCCACAAGACAATTCATTCGCGTATAATCATTATAACAAGTGAAAACACTGTCCTTGTTCATCTACATAATTGCATAAATTTATTATATGACTATAAACAACAACAGAAATGTCAAAATGTCATTATATTCCGTTAAATTTCTCCGTTTACAATATATGCATCGCTCCCTATAAATAGAATGTTGAAAAGTTATTGCACTTTTATTAGTTTTAAGGTCAAGCTATTAACTGGAGTGCAGCGAACCGAGACCCCAATATTATTTCTACTCAGAGCTAGCTATATGCCTCTTGTCACGTGGTGCTTATTTCCACGCGAAAAACCTGAGCGATTCTCTTTAACATATATGCATCATACCTTTAATTTTATTTTAATTTAAGAAAAAAGTGTATATTTTTATTCTAAAATGTTAAAGTAGAAAATATCAATTTGTAATAAAGATAACCTGTCATGTTGTAATTGTACTAATTATAATAGAAAGTAATATTGTTTTAAAATTTTGAAGTGTCCCCTTTAACAATTTTGCTTATCCTGCAATGTGTTCTTTAAAATATAATGTTTGCACTTCATAAATATATATATTTCAGGGTTATGTGGAATTGGCACTTCATCCTCAGAGACCTGACTTGAGAAGGATAAAGATTAACAGCAAACAGTGCAATATCCTTGTTTAATCAATACTAGTTAATGGTATCACACTATCTTGTAAACTGTCAATTATTTGGTCTCACGAAGAAACACGCTTCTGACACATTAGTAACTCTTTTTTATTTGTCGTTTTATATTAAATTTCCCACAGATCAAACCATAATCATATCATTGGAAAATATGCCAATCTCATCCTGTCAACTGCCCCAGTAGTATCGTATCCTACTATCCTCAGTTCTATTCTCAAACTTTGTCATTGGATCCCATCTGCCAGGTTTGCACACACCTGAGAATGTTGATGGTTAGACTTTCTCTTGAATATAATATACATACATTTATGTTCTTGTTTCTTAACATTAGCAAGGATCTACAGAGTGTGTGTTAATGACCACTGGGAGGCACCTTTCTTATACAATGACCCAACCCTTGAGATATGCCAGGGCGATGTCAAACAGTAAGTCGATCCATTATGGATAGATTTTTAATATATATTTTACGGTACTGACGTCTGGAAATCCCCATCTTGTACAATGACCGGTTTACTTAAGATATGCCAACTGCAATGCCAATCAATAAGTCGATCCATCATGGATAGATTTCCTTTTTTCTGTTCATCGATGAGAGGCTATTGCTGGAGATATCGCTTGCATTATAATTTGTGATATCTCCTGTGGTATCAACTCAGGAGATATCACTTATAATCTTGATATACAGCTCGTTACCAAAAAATGTAACAGTTCTAAACATGACGTCATAACATTGTCGCAACCTACTAATACTATCATTAAATTCTTTTGAAGCAAGCCTTTTCAGTGTTCATTTTCATTTAATTTCTGTTAATAATTATCAGAATTAGACAGAAAGATAATGAATGATAATACCCTCCTCGTGTGTTTTAATATGATAATTTATCAGTACTCATTATGTAATATTTGCTCAGTTATTGGAGTGCTTTATCAGAGAGGACAGTGTATCGCAACATCTGAATTGTCAGATTTACAGTATACTTTATTAATTTTCGAGTTTCTTTTGGAGATTAATATATTTATCAGTAATGGGTTTGTTGTCATGTTACTGAATTTTTCAATTAAAATTTAAAAAACCTTCATTTCTACACATTAACGCTTGAAGAATGTTTTGACCAGTATTTTTATTGAGTATACACCTTGCTTCTAAGGGTAGGTGACATTATTTTTGTAATCGAATTCGGAAAGCTCTATATATGGAAAAGTATCACATTAATATTTCTAAATTTTTTTTTAAATAACATGTCATGCTGATTTGACTTTGCAGACGGAACTTGGACTTCTTTCAGAACTGTCACCTGTCGGCCATGACAGCAGTTGATGCAGAAAACACCAATGGCGAAGTCACGATACGTCTGCCACAAATCCTCTGGCCACTCATTTCTGGTATTCTTTCTATATTCTTAATCGTTAATAATATTCTGCAATGTAAAAGTTCACTTCAAGGATAACTCATTCATTTGTACTTAACTAAAAACTTCTACTAAAGTTAAATACTTCGGAAAAACTAGACTGCTTGACTGCTATTCTATTTGTCTTTTTTGAAGCATTCAATTTGCCACTCAGATTCAAAGATTGATGTTTGGGCTGTTGGGTTAAGTTCAGTGTCTTCGTAGTGTTGTGGTTATAGACTGATAGATATGGGTTCAAATCATGCTTGAGACGATGGGATTTTTAATCGCAGTACTGTCTCCAAGCTTAGTGAATGCTTCGCAAGTCTCAATAGGTAGGTGTACATCACTTACATGGTATATACAGTCCTGGACAGTCAATCGGGAAAGCTGGACTAGGTGCACAGGATAGACATGCTTGAACCTTAATTGGATATATGCATAGACATCTACTCCTTTAAGAATACAAATATATACAACTTAGTAATAACTTAAGTCAATAATGCTACTGAATTTAGCCTCCGCCAACAAATTTGTGTTATTTTTGTTAGTACAACAGCAATACCATGAAAAAACCACGTTTCTCAAACATTTTACAGATCTGCGTCCACTCCGAGTTTGCATTGAATTTTCTTTGGAAAAACCACAAGGTGGAATTCATTTTGTTGTTCCGGACATCGAGGGAACACTGGCAGAAAAAGGTGCTCACATGTTCACATGTGCCCAGGAAAACACAGCAAGGTAATTAACATGCCATTAACTAACTTCTCTCTGTTCCAGTACAAGTCCATTATATGGATAATAATATACATACTGCTCTCTATTTAAGGTTGTGGTTTCCGTGTGTAGACACATTCTCTGAACTATGTACGTGGAAGTTGGAGTTTACTGTTGACCGTGACATGACGGCCGTGTCATGTGGAGATCTCATTGAAGTGATCTACTCACCAGACATGAAGAAGAAGACTTTCCATTATTTCCTCTCCACTCCTACTGGAGCACCAAACATTGCCCTGGCTGTAGGGTAAGATATTTTCTCATATCTTACTGCATCAATTTTTCTCTTGTATTTCTCCTATTAAATGAGAGCATAAGTACAACAGTCAGATTTATTCATGTAGTAAAATATATTGCCAATATATTTTACCCTATCGCAAGCGTATTTTATAATTTTGAACGAGTTCGTGTTGTCATAGCTATATTGATTTAATTTCTCATCCGATTTTCAATGTACTTCACATATAGGAATAAGATCATGATATCTTGAATGAGTTCGTATTTTGCCTCTGTGTCAAAGGTCAAGGTCACTGTTACTAAAAATAGAAATTTCATCCAATTTTCATGAAGCTTCAAATTTAGGAATAGGATCGTGATATCTTGAACAAGTTCGCATTTTGGTTCTCTGTGTTAAAAGTCATGGTCACTTTATCTAAAATATATATTCGATGTCACTGGTCTACTGACTTCTCATCTGATTTTCATGAAACTTGACATATAGCAATAGGATCATATCTTGAATGAGTTCAAGTTTCACCTCTGCATCAAAGGTCAAGGTGTCAGTGTTGCTTAAAATTTTAATTTTAATGTAATTTATAGTATTATTGCCAAACCATTAGAGAATTTGCAGCGTTTCCAATGCTTTGTTCAATATTTCTTTTGTTTCACTTTTTTCCAGACCTTTTGAGATTTTAGTTGATCCTAACATGCACGAAGTTACTCACTTCTGCCTACCTCACCTGTCATCTATCTTGAAACATACAACCAGCTACCTACATGAGGTATGTCTATGTTTTAGCAAAACTTTATCATAACTTCATGTAATTGACAAGAAATGTACAATTATCATCAAGATTTTGCTTCATTCATTTCCTCTTGTTATAGCACAGAATCAGCACATTGCTTCACTTGTTCACTTCAGATGTAAGCGGTCACAAAATCAACTGAAATGATGATTCAGTTTCTATTGCACATATATCCGTTTAGTACAAAGAATAAGATTCACAAGCTAGTAAATACGTATCCTTAAAATATACAGAATTATATTTTTTATATTGACTCTTTTGTTTTCAGTCGTTTGAGTTTTACGAGGAGCTTCTTTCCAGCCGATACCCTTACTCATGCTATAAACAGGTGTTTGTTGATGAAGCTTATGTTGACAGCGCTTCATATGCAACCATGACAATCTTCAGGTAGTCTATAGATATTTCTCATATTTGATAACCTTCAGCATCTAAATATTCCATTAATTCCTTGATGCACTTGGCTATAACTGAGATTACAGTTAGCTAACAGTAATGTTCAGTAAATAAAGTATGTTTTATTATTGAATTGTGTACATGGTTGAATGTGTATCATGGTGACATAAATATTCTGTTGTCTCATCTGCAATAAAGCTATCTTTATGACACAATTATTACATCACTCATGATCATTGAAACTATTATAATTGTCTATGGTTTTTCTCAAATGCATGTTCTTATTATAAATAAACTATTCCACTAACTTGGGTGCCATACCAAAATTTATAGAAAGTGTTTGTAACTTGTATACATAATTTACTTGAGCTATGTATGGTACACAATCACATATCTAGAGATAGTGGTGGTGTAACACTGTCATGGTATATGTGTATGGCACACCCTGTAATGTAATACTAGTCTCTATGAGGACATTGTAGTGATATATTTGTATTACACGCATAGTCATATAATAATCTGTTTAACTGACACTAGTGCTATATTTGTATGGCACACACTATGATTTAATAATATCTATAATCTCTGTCTGTGGGGTTATATTTGTTTTACAGCACAAACCTCCTGCACTCGACGCGTATCATTGACCAGACATTTCAAACACGTATGTTAATGGCTGAGGCTGTCGCGTATCAGTTCTTTGGAGCTTTCATTACAATGCAGTTCTGGTAAGTGCGCTGCTTGTTTCTGTTGGAATGTAATCTTTATTATCTGAAATATTTTAAGTTAGGAACATAAAATGTTCTGAATTTTTTCCGTATGCAGTCATGGCACTGTGTGTTTTAGCTTCCTATTCATATCTCGGTATCATCTTTAATTTGCAGCTCATATCACGTTGGATACATTTTATATTGAGCAATGTCAGTTATTTTTTAATTCATTTACTTTTAGGACTGATGCTTGGCTTCCGAAGGGCATTGCTTACTACCTCGCCAGTCTGTTTGTGAAGAAAACATTTGGAAACAATAAATACAGATATGCTGTATCTGAAGTAAGAATATTATTGTTGCTGGTCATTACTAAGTCATTTGTGTCACCTATGGTATACAATAGTTATTGCGTCTCTTATTGTGGAACAGTTTAGAACCTGTAATGCTTTCTTGAAACTATAATTACGTGTTGAAAAAGTATCTTGACTGACATTATATGAATGTTAGTGGAATACTGTAGATGCTAATGCATTCTTATGGTAAAACTAAAATTTGACATGTATTTAATGAAGGTGAGTGCTTGACAGTACACATAAAGATAACGACTAAACTGGCATTCTGTTTAAGAATAACTGATTTGTTATGCAAGCAACCTATTGTAACCAAGTGTCGATATATATATTTTTTTATCAGTTCGTATTGTTGCTGATTTGTAAATCATAATTATGTGGAAATGCTTAATGTTATATGTATGTTCAACATTGTGCAGCATCTAGGTGATGTTTGTGATTATGAGTCTAAGATTGGAGGAATTATTCTTGACCCATCTGCCAGGGACGGCAACCACCACTTCTCTGTTAGGAACTACCACACGTTGTCGCCGCGCTACTACAACATCTTCAAGAAGAAAGCACAACTTGTTATGAGGATGCTTGAGTTTCGACTGGGTACTGAACTTCTGCTACAGGTAAGCTGTCAATGCAATCACTGTGTTAATGCCACCAGATTTACTGACCAAGACCGATACAAAAGAAATGATTGTCCTATCTCACATAGGTTAAAAATATTTGTATTAAATTGTCTGATACATTATATAACAGTTTGCTCTACATTACGCGAAATTGCTTATTATATCTCAAGAATATTATATTTCTGGATTGTTTGAACACTTTGTCTAGATTAGATGACAAACAGAGGTTATGTATTTGTAAACGAAGATAAGTCACTGATTCTGCCTTTACCCTCTAGGCGAGCGGGAGGTAGCACAATACAAGAGGGTCCATCTGAGGCTCGATCGGTCGAGGGATCTATCATCCTCGGGGGAACCAACTCATCGGATTATTTCCCGTCCCAACTAGTCATCCACGACTGGTCTAAGTAAAATTAATCATAATAATTATATATATTAAAGTTCATAACTCATTTGTCATAAGCTTAGAATCAAAGTCCCCATATATTTTAATTGTTTTCTAAACTTCATTCTATTTGATGTTTTGCAGGTGTTGAATAAATTGCTAGCTCTTGCTTACGCAGTTTGTCAGCAGAAATTTATGTCATATTGTTGGTCCAATATGTTGCTGTCAACATCTTCTGTGAGTATTGAGTAACACACTTCATTCTTCATTCATTGTCTGAGAAATAAATTGCCTAAATACAGGACTCTTTAATCCAGAAATGACTAGGTGTGATCTTTTGGAATAGCCAAACAAAACTATTTGTTAATTTTAGTGCAAAACAGATAACCAAATCAACTTTATAGAATATAACTATATAATACAACTGTAATACATTGTACAAGTATGTGCTTCTCTATTTTTCAGTTTCTTAAAATCATCTTCACTGTGACTGGTAAAGACATCCAGCCTTTTATAGATCAGTGGGTGTATCCTTCATTAGTACGCTGAAGCAATGTAGGCGTGGAGTCATTATTAGTGTTTTATAGATCAGTGGGTGTATCCTTCATTAGTACGCTGAAGCAATGTAGGCGTGGAGTCATTATTAGTGTTTTATTTATCAGTATGTGAATTCTTCATTTTTGCAATCGAGCTTTTTAAGCATGGGATCGTTCTTAGTATCCACAACACCATCCCTCAGTTCAGTTCTATTCTGTCAGTCATTCATATTATACATTTTACTATCTTGATGTTTGTGTTTAATATGCAACAATGAATTGAGATAAACTACTAGGTAGTGGTTAGTCATTTATATAAATCAGTTATCCAAATATCATAGACATTCTAACATGTCTTGCTCTTATATATGAAAGCTAGTGCAGGTCACACATCAACTTCCGTGGAACTCTAGTTTGTTCATTTTCTGTAAAATAATACAACCGTTAATGTAAAATCTCAGTGGGTTAGTTTTTCTATTTTTACCTTTGAAGGGACTTCAACATTTTACTACAGATAAAGTATAATAATATGCTGACTATGAAAACTTGTCTGACCTCCTTAACTGAAGTAAGATACCAGAGTGGCTGTGCCAAGTTCACGGGGAGCTTTGTGTTCAACCGGAAGCGTAATGTCGTGGAGTTGGAGATGAAGCAAGATCTTGGCTCAAAAGGCTCACTTAAATACGTGGTATGTCTTCTACGTAATACACTTAGTCTAATAGCAACTTTGTTTGTTTTGCATATCAAGAACACCCTCTCATTAATTGATTCTTAAATCAAAAATATTTTTTCTAATGTCATATTTAATGTTATAAATCATCTTGTGACTGTAACATCAATCTGGATCAAAGTAGCCAATTTAAGCATTGCATCATTTGATGATGAGTTTTTTCATCAGGGGCCTTTGACTGTGACCATTCAAGAGCTAGATGGATCCTTCAACCACACGTTTAAAATTGAAGAAAACAAGACAAAGTTTGAGATCACCTGCCACTCTAAGAGTAGAAGGTAAGAAAGAAGAAACATCTATTTAAATAGTCTCGTACACCTCCTTACTGTCATTATTGTTACTTTTCACACTTGATGTTCAGTGTTTGCACACATCTTGTTTTCATTTCATACTTTTCTATTTGTTGTATCCCATACAGATTAAGTGTACTTATTTTATTAGAGATAAATGTTTGTTGTGTGTGTAAATTTATGGCTATATATTTTAAAACAACTGTTTCAAGTCGCAATGAAATGTATGAAAATGGGTTTGAATACAATGGAAGGTACATTCTGTGTTTAAAGAAATAAAAATGTGGTATTAAAACAAGGGTTACACAATGTGTTTGTTATTTACTAAGAGTGTGTTGTGTTTGCAGAAACAAGAAAAAGAAGATTCCTTTGATGACTGGTGAAGAGGTGGACATGGATCTTAATGCAATGGAGTAAGTTGATCTTTATTAAACACTTGCAATGTCAATTTCGCTGTGTTAGCTTTATTAATTAGTCTTTAAATAAATTGTGACATACAGATCAAAACTATACAAACTTATTGTTGCAAGTACAAAAATCTGTGTTTTTTTTCACATAATATATTGCTAATTCCTTTTTCATCCATGCAGTGCTTGGGAATAAAATAGTATAACAGTAGTTTGTTCTGGTCAGTATTTACTACCTATTCCAAAACGTATGTTTGTTAATATCTGCATAGACTTACTGTTACCTAACTGTAGTACCTTTTTAACTTCCCAATTGCTAACTTGTAAGTAAAGACATCACACGAATGATATTTGCGAGTTGGCAGTCGACCAAACCATGAATACGAGCACACTCGAATGCAGCATAAGTATTTGTTCATATCAGCATTGACATCCTGTTGCCTAACTACTGTCTGTAGACAACATAATGTACTTTCTTTAGCCTAACTGTACGGTCTGTTACAGTAGACATGATAATGTACTTCCTCTAGCCTAACTACTGTTTGTTCACAGTGCTGATTCCCCGGTACTCTGGCTGCGAGTCGACCCTCAGATGCATCTGCTTCGCGCCGTCTCCTGGGAACAACCAGACTACATGTGGCAA
This sequence comes from Melanodrymia aurantiaca, assembly GCA_032355825.1. Classification (NCBI taxonomy): domain Eukaryota; kingdom Metazoa; phylum Mollusca; class Gastropoda; order Neomphalida; family Peltospiridae; genus Melanodrymia; species Melanodrymia aurantiaca. The sequence continues at coordinate 10,564 of JAULBR010096621.1, forward strand.
TACCAGGTCAAGTTTGAACGAGATGTCATCGCTCAGAGAGAGGTTCGGACATTGTTTTAATCCCTTTCAGTCAAGAGCATTATAGAAATCTGACTTTAACTATGAGTAAGTTTCACTTTGTAAAAATAAAGCAGTATTTTGAGTAAGACATTTCCTGTCTTTTTAGGGGTCAACGAAAGAAATATGATACACTGTAGTTGAATTTAATACATTTTGAGATCATTTGAATAAAATCATCAAGGTTTCCATTACAAGGTAATTTCTAACTAAATTATTGTCTTGAATATTATTATGAAAAAATCAACAAAAATTAATCCCACTGCATAATTTTGTAAATATGTGTTGCAATTTATCATATGGTTGTGTCTGTATATTGTTTAAAGTGCTGATATTACTTCATCGACAATAATCTAACCACAACCTTTATTATAAACATTTCTCCCTTCATGATTGTTATAAATGTTGCAAGTCTCATGTAATTGATTGTGGTATTTTGTTGTTTTAGGCAATATTTGCACTTGAGAAATTCTGTACGCCTCAAACAAGGATGGCATTGACAGACGTCATTGAAAATGAACATTCCTTCTACAGAGTCCGGACTCAAGCTTGTTCTTGTTTATCTAAGGTATTATTATCTCTAGTGATACACTGACCATAGTCAAAATACATATACAGTAAATCATGAAATTAATGTGTGCAAGTAATTAATGCCAAAAATGCATCAGCGAAATAATTACTTTTGAGAATGTATTACATCGTTTTACACACATACATATAGTATAAGGGACGGTGCATAAATGTCAATGTGTTTCACAATCTGCACAAAGTTAGGATTGGGTTTGCCCCACGAACTCCCCTTCTAAACCTAACATAAAAGATTGATCAACTGTGGGCAGATGTTTTTACATGAAATGCAATCCAAACGTAGCTTTCCTTCTCCCCACCCACCTTCCGAGCATTGTTCAAACCCTTCCGAGCATTGTTCAAACCCTTCCGAGCATTGTTCAACCCCTTCCGAGCATTGTTCAACCCCTTCCGAGCATTGTTCAACCCCTTCCGAGCATTGTTCAACCCCTTCCGAGCATT